>QJPP01004184.1:0-106808 GCA_003996215.1 Jaltomata sinuosa
ATTGCAAATGAGTAGTAATATCAAAGAATAAAACTAAGTCTTAGGTCAAGGAGAGCCCTTAGATAAAAGTTTGAGTTAAAAAAATGTCTCGTGTACCACCTTGCTCGTTTGAAAAGTTTAAACTAACTTGTAGCTTCGGGATGAGAATAAGAGTATATGATATGCTAAGAAGGATGTGTTATGATGTATTATAATCGCTCAATATCGTATGTTAAGTTTTGAAGTCAAGCAAGTTGCGAAATAAAAGTCGGCAAAAGTTATCGTAAGTTTCTATAATAAATTTTCTGAACTTTGGGTAAAATATCTTAGATATTTTCTCCTAATATATGAAGAGTTAGAGGGCATACAACCCACAAAAATAGAAGGTCTACGAGTCTAGTTTCCAACGCACAAAACCTCAAGTCCAACCGACCTCGGAGTAAAAGGTTATGACTATTTTACCGCGGACTGTCTGTGCTGAAACCGGGTCGTGAACCGGGTCGCGAACCGGATCGGGTCAAGATTAGGATATATATGCATATTGACGTTTTAAGTCGTAAAAACATTCCAAAAATAGTTCTGAAACAGGGAGAAAAATTGGAGAGGGTTACAAGGCGGTTCTTGAGTGATCAAGGTGCATTTTGGGTGATTTCTATCGCTAAATTTTCCCCCGTGCCTAGAAACGTGATCTCTACGCGTGGCAACCATTTTCCCCTTCGATAAGCCACGTTTGGAGCTGTTTTCAGTAGATAGGACTTGGTATTTCTTGGTGGTTATTCAATCTTTACACTTGTTTGCTAAGGTAACCATCTCGGGGCTCTTTTATGATCATTTTTACGAAGTTCTACGGACGTTTCGTCAAGTTATGATCCTATAGAAAATCTGCCAATTTAAGCTAAATTATGAACAAATTATATGTGTGTATAAGTTGCATATATATAGTGTTTATGAAGCTTAGGATGCAAGGAACAACTTCCGTGAAGGAACCACGGGCATTTGGGCGTTCGTTGGGAAGGTATGTTAAGGCTAAGCGGTGTCCTTCCTTTGAGCACGAACCTTAGAAAAATTCTTAAATCGTAAAATGCGATATTTTACTATTCTACTGCTAGAAAGACCTTCTGTGAAAGGCATTGGGATCGCAGCTGAAGTATTTTTGTGGTATTGTTATGATGATATTTCACTTGTTCGATTATATAGGATATTCGACATCTATATGTTATTTTATCGGTTTCCTTAACTATATGTCTATATGTAGGAGTTCTTGTTCTTCCTTGGGTGTTGTGATTTAAAATGATTGCAAAGGAACATTAAGAATTCGTAACCATCCCTCCTTCCTCGCTAAAATAATTTTCGTAAAACTTTAAAATAATGCGTCGATTTTAAAAACTCTCAAATGTAACTCGTATATTTAAATTACTAAAGGACTCGATTTTTGAAATACCTTCTTTTACAAACTATTAGGGAAACATATATAGAAACTAAGTGAAGCACCTTAAGCTCTTTATAAACATCCTCAGGTTTAATTTACCTTTCTAAAATCAAGTTAAATGTTCAAATTTATTCTAATAGTACATGAGGTTCTACGAGGCACTTACATGTTATACGAAAGTAATTACGAGATTATGAGAATAAGAGTACCAGCAGGCCAAGATTGGCAACATAATTATGATGACATACGTGCATTATGCATCCATGACATGACATGCTATGCATTCAACTCTCGAGCTATAATCCCGAGGTATGGGGCCTATTGCCTATATTTATACGTACGAGACACAGATGGCCACGAGTTGGCAGATATGATCCCGATTAGCTACCGGAAGACACTACCATTGCTAGCACTTGGTTGTGTATGACATGCATTTGCATTTATATATATGTATTCATGATATAAGATTACGCGAGCATACCATGCATATTTGATTTATATAAGGTCAGATGTCTGTTATACCCCATTTTAACCGAGGTCGAAACGGTGTACAACGTATTGAAAACTTCTAAATTAATTAAAAGGAAGTCGCCACCTAATTAGTCTTACGGTGAATTAGGACACCTATAATTAACTATGCGATTAAAGCAAACAAAAGACTTCATTTTAAAGGTCTACTAAACTTAAGATTCTAAGTAAGGGTTTTAATTATCCTAAAGGGAAGGGGTTAAGCATCCTTTAAGATCCGCCAAATACGGTTAACCGGCCAGACTTAGGTTAATCAAATAAGGGTCTAAAATATAAATATAACATTTTATATATTGAAGAAAATAACTTACAAAATATTATTAAGGTTATAAATGGAAAACATAAAAATTACTAGTAAAATTGATAATTTGTAGAAGAAAATAATTAGTTATGAAATAAACTTAAAATAAAGGGTGTCCAAATCAGAAAATAAATCATAATTAAGTATCAAATGAGTTAACCCCCAAAAATATATGTTGAGCAATAAGAGGACGTGCAACTAAACTATTTGGTTATAAAGAATAACTTACTAGGAAAGATCTTCTGTAATTAAAAAATTATAGGCTTAGACTTGATAAAATAAAGATTTCAAAGATATCTATTAGTAAAATAGTTTTCAAAGCAAATAAGGAAAATTCCCATGATGTAAAAAATATTAGTTTTACCTTTCATGAAAGTGTGTTTTGATCCTTTCGAATAGCTATATTTTTACTAAAAAAGATAAAGCATTTTCAGGTTCTTGATAAGAGCATTTTTCACTTCAAAAATCTACATCCTTTTTATGCAAAATCTGCACCTTAAAGATCACAAAGGGAGTTCGTTTTGACCTCAAAAATCTGCGTTTAAAGCTCTTAAACAGCTATGTTTTTAGCTCAAAAATCTGCACTTTTAAGTCCTTAATCAAGTATATTTTGCCTTCAAAAATTGGGTTTTAAAACTCTTGGGAAGCTGTATATTCTTTACACTAAAATCTGCGTCTTTTTTAGCACTAGAAAAGCTGAGTTTTGCACATAAAATCTGCACTTTTGAACTTACTAAAGTTGCATTTTTTACACCAACCATATCTAGATTTTAACTCTACTTTTAACAAGAAAGATTTAAAAAATGAAGGCAAAGCATTTGGTTAGTAGCCATGTATGTAATATACGAAAGAGAGGAGCTAGTCATATACTTCTTTTATTATATATATAGCAAACTACCCTTTCTAAGGTTCAAGTATTCTAGGCCTAATTCTTTTATTGACATCAAATAATAAAACAAAGACACTATTAATTAACTAGATTAACAATCTCGCATAATTAAATAAAATTAGTCTAGTGTTAAGAAAGAAATTCAACAAATGATCTCAAACTTGAGATAAAACCAAATCAACACAAATAAACCACTAAATAATAATAAGAAGGTAATAATGAATGGTAAGAAGGAAGGACACCATAGGCGACCCCAAGCGTTTTGCTCGTTTTTCTTGCTAATTGATGGGTTCTAAGGAAGATGACGTATAACGACTCCATGTGCGGGTATGATGGTGCGAGTCTCATAGACTCAATTTTTGAGAGAGTCCCGAATCAAGACTCCATTTGCTCCCAAGGTGTTCATGCAAGAAGAAGGAAGATAAAGGATTAGAGACTATATTCAAATAACATAAGATCCATAGGCACAATAGAATCACACCAAATACTAAAACGAGCAAATCATTAATGCAAAAATTAACCATAGCGTACTCTAACAGTGTTCAAAAAGCCTAAATACCCATGACAACAAAGATGTTTTATACAATTTCCACACATACATGATGAACAAATATTTATTATTTAGAACTATCTCACACGATCACATAGATCACAATCAATGACATGTTTCCCCAAGTCATGATTTTTAATCAAGAACAAATAATTTACGCACATAATCACTACTACGAAGTAGAGCGCACAAGTTGATTAAGAACCATGATATACATATGCAACTAACATACATCTCTGTCCACATTATATATTTACACCTACTCATTAACATGATGCCATATTAACAAAAGAAAGCTCTAAAAAAATAACTGAATGTGCCAAGAAAAACAACAAAAAAAAATCATGAAGAGTATTTATTTTTATTGTTAGAATAACGAACAAAGCATTTTTTTATACAAAGCTGTTTGGTATGCAAATTTCATATCATAAAAGACAACAAATGACCATGAACTTGAAACTAAAAACTGATTTACGTGATTAATTAATCACAAAAGCAAACCCCATTTCTTAAATTCATGATGTCTAAATCGTGAAAGAAAAACACAGCATCAGATCTCGAACGGACCTCGAACTAAATTAAAATACATCTTTTACATCATTTTTAGTATAGCTAAACTAAGCAAAGATAATCCTGACAGGAAGCTAATTCTAGAAACAGGCACCAAATTTTATCACAAAGACGAAAATAGAGAAGAATGAGAGGAGAATATCACCTTTTGTGGTGCAGTGAATAGGGGTGCTTCAGCCACAGATCTACGCTCAAACTCGATGAAATCAAACTTAAAAAAACGCACAAAGAAAACAGAACAAAAGAGAGATGAAGAGATTAAAATTTGGAAAAGAGAAGCTTTTGCTTGTGTATTCTTGGCTGTCAACTGATGGCCCCCAACGCTTCTCCAACCCTTGGTATTTATAGGGGTGAAGGTAGGGTTCTTGGGGGATTTTTTGGGCGGGATTTTGAATGCGATTTGAATTTGAACGTTGTAGGCTTCACGTGATTTTAGTCTGACTTTGAAGATTCATGGAGAGATGAACTTAGCCCGAATAAGTTATACATCACCTGACCATTGCTATTGCAAACCTCAGAAACTCGTTGAAAATGGAGTAACGACGAAGGCGGTCTGTTACGGAGACAGAGGGAAGGAGAAGAGTCCAAATGGAGTTATCAAGAGTTGCACGAAAGTGGAGAGGTGAGCATCTGTCATGGCAAAAGGAGATGAAATTTTCGCCCAAAAATGGAGAGGGAGGTGCGGCGTATGAGAGGAGAGAAAGGGTACAACTAATCTGATTTTAGGGTTTGAGGGTATTTAGGATATTTCAGGTAGCTTAAGTGAGGGTAAATTAGGTAGTTCAGCATAATAAGGTGTTTAGGGTTTTAGGATGAGTTTGACCAACCAATAAAAGAGCGACACGTGGCGGAGAAGAGGCTAGGCGTGTGGAAAGTGGGGGAGGAGTGTGGGAGGCGTGTGTTTATGATTGTTGGGCGCTTACGTGGCGCTTACGTGGCATCCACGTGGATTAAAACGTATTCAATTAAAAAAATAATTATAAAAATATTAGGCAAAAATCAATATCGTAGGAATTACGATAACATTTATAAAAGTTAGAAAATCAAAAGAAGTATTTGTAGGAAATGGGAGCAAATACGGAAACGGAAGGAAATACGAGAAAAAGAGGATTCTGCCTAAGAGTGACGGCCTGAGTGACGGTCCGTCACATGTGTGACGGTCCGTCACATTGACCGTCAAGGTGGTGAGCAACACTGTCTAGGGGTGACGGCCGCCGTGACGGTCCGTCAAGGTGGTGACGGTCCGTCACCCCCACCGTCGCACCATGGCAGCACAGAGGCAGTGCCACTGCCTTAAGGTGACAGTCCAGGCGACGGTCCGTCACTGGCTTGACGGTCCGTCAGCCTGGCCGTCAAGTTAGCAAAGAAGGCAGTGCCACTGCCTTAAGGTGACGGTCTGAGTGACGGTCCGTCACATGTGTGACGGTCCGTCACATGTGTGACAGTCCGTCACATTGACCGTCAAGGAGAGGAGCAACACTGTCTAGGGGTGACGGCCCGTCCTTTGCTAAATTAAAAATAACGAGCACGCTGCTAGATTTAAAAAATAATAACAATAATAAAGTAATAATAATAATAGTAGTAGAACTACATTGATAATTTCACAAAAATAAGGACGATAACATTACATAGATTTCTAATTATAATAAAAATAACTTGTATGCATTCTTAAATTATCAAAATTATTTGAAGCATAAAGAATTAATCGGGAAGAAAGAGGGGACAAAATTGGGTGTCAACAGCTTGTCCCTCTTTGACCGGAGACGATGTAAGAGTTTTTGTTCATTCCTTTTGAATCCCAAATATATATGTTGGCAGAAAACTAAGAGAACGAGTAAATAAACAAGAACATGATGAATGAAAGTGTACGTTGAAGAACGTGATCAGTATGTTGACAGCCAATTACATTTGCGCCAAAGGTGGTGACCTGCATGGAAAAGTAGGTGGTAGGGATTACAATCGGGCAGGTGGAGGTCATCATCAGTTTTATGCGATCCCTGGGAGACCGTAGAAAGAGGCCTCTGATGCTGTGATTACATGTATGATTTTTGTGTGCCATCATTCTGTTATGGCTTTATTTGATCCTAGATCTATATGTTCATACGTATCTGCCTACTTTCTGCCTTGTTTGGGGTTGGTTAGTGAGTCGTTATCTGTTCCTCTTTCTGTTTCGACCCTAGTAGGAGATTCTTTAGTAGTGAATTAGATCATTAGACCTTGCATGATATCTGTTGGTGATTTGGAGACTTGGGGTGATTTGATGATATTTGATATGTTAGATTTTGATGTGATACTGGCATGGACTGGTAGTTGACGTAGTAGACAATTTTGTCCCGACCAACAAAATACGATCCTGAAAGGGTTTAAGAAGATATATGCGCCGGATAGGTAACGGGGTAGAGGGTTTTGAAAAGATCAAGAGATCGATTATGAAATATTTTGAAGATTATGGCCGAACTTTGGTTTTAAGTTGCCTACATATCTCGGGTTACACGAGAATCAGGCCAAATGTAGTTCGGAGGTTATGATGAGATAAGGTGGAGTGAGTTTAGAACACTATGACTCATAAAGTGTCCTTGGATCGATGAATCATGACAATGATGGTGGAGGCAGCTGAGCAAAAGATTAAGCTTGAATAAGCAAAGATATAATTTTGAAAATAGAGTGAAGTAAGGAATGGAACTCTAAGATGACGTGGGGTGAAGAATAAAGAGAATTAAAGCGCGCGTGAGCTTAATAAACGAGTGAAGAAATTTGAGGGAATTAAGTAAAGCATAGCCAAAGATTGGTATATTTTCTAAAAATTATCCCAGTATCGAGTTACGATGAGACTGGATTGCAAGATTTGTAAAGAGAACGAAGAAAAAGGGCTGAAAAAGTTATAAAAGCGGTGAGGAATGAATATAGGAGAGCTTGATGCAAAATTTTCTACATGCTCCGAGCTGTGGGATGTGGGTTTGATAGAGTTCGAGTGTAGATCCTTGACCTTTGTTGGGAGTCCGATCGACATTCCCAACAAATTGCCCCAGTTCACTGCTTAGATGAAGTTCCACGTTGTGCTATATCTCTTGTTGCTGCATGTGGGTGGTACTTTCTGCAAAGTCTTAATAAAATTGTTAGCAAATAAAGCGTGAAATATAATAAATATCTTACGACAAAGATCAGAAGAAAGATGCATCCATTCTGAACTGGTGCTAAGTCAAATGTGCATTATTTCTTTTAACATTAAATAATTGCTTTAGATTATGCGCCCGCAAAATCTAAGTAATAACGTCAGCAAAGCAAACACATATACAAAGCGTGATTTCCAAAAAATTTAAAAGATAGCATGCGGTGCTTGATAAGTAAATAAATAAAAATAATGCATTGCGAGATGTGCAATAATAAGCGGGCGGGCATAAATATTTAATTGAAAGAGGATAAGCCTAAAATGTCCTATTTGAGGGTGAACAAACCCAGCATATCCTATTTTGGGGTGGACGAACCCAATGTGTTCTATTTTAGGGTGAACGAACCCAATATATGCAAAGCGCGATTTTCAAGAAATTTAAAAGATAGCATGCGGTGCTTAATAAGTAAATAAATAAAAATAATGTATTGCGAGATGTGCAATAATAAGCGGGCGAGCATAAATATTTAATTGAAAGAGGATAAGCCTAAAAATGTCCTATTTGAGGGTGAACAAACCCAGCATATCCTATTTTGGGGTGGATGAACCCGTTGTGTCCTATTTTTAGGGTGAACAAACCCAATATGTTCTATTTTAGGGTGAACAAACCCAATGTGTTCTATTTTAGGGTGAACGAACCCAATGTGTCCTATTTTAGGGTGAACAAACCCAATGTGTCCTATTTTAGGGTGAACGAACCCAATGTGTTCTATTTTAGGGTGAACGAACCCAATGTGTCCTATTTTAGGGTGAACAAACCCAATGTGTCCTATTTTAGGGTGAACGAACCCAATGTGTCCTATTTTAGGGTGAACAAACCCAATGTGTCCTATTTTAGGGTGAACGAACCCAATCTGTCCTATTTGAGGGTAGACAAACCCAAGGAATCCTATTTGAGGGTGGACAAACCCAATGTGTCCTATTTTAGGGTGGACGAACCCAATGTATTCTATTTGAGGGTGGATGAACCCAATGTATCCTATTTTAGGGTGGACGAACCCAATATATGATGCAAACTTATAAAGATAAATATTGATGCGATGCATAAAGCTTGATGCGATGCTTGATTTGCGGTAGCTAATATTCATATTGCAATGCAGAAAGCTTGGTGCGGTGCCTTTACAATAATGGGCATCATGATACGGTGCAGTGAGCTTGGTGCGGCGCTCTTAAAATAATAAATATGCAAGGTGCGGTGCAGCAAATTTGGTGCAGTGCCTTCATAGTTGCGAACATTCATAATATAATATGGAGAGATTGGTATGATACCTTTGCAGTAGCAACATCCAATGAGTGCTCCAGAAAAACTTAATCAAATGCCTTTATAGTAGTATGCTGAAATGCATAGTGCTTGGTGCGATGCCTTTGCAGTAGCCATTATTTAAAGTACGATGCTTTGATGAAAATTTACTGCGAATCAGAATTCTGCACTCAAAGAAAATTTGTGAAATACAACATTCAATTTGCGTCATCATTTGCGTGCGTTATCATTCCAAAATTAGCCTCTGCATTACTCAAAGAAAACTTGTTAGTATAAGATGAAATGGTTGCCTTGCATTGAACTTTGAAGCTTTGACTTTGAATCTGCGCTTCTCGTTGCTATGGCACTGCAACAATTTGATGAGCGAATATGATTTGTGATCTTGACTTCTGCTTCATTGAATAAACATAGGCCATTTGCAAGGTTGTTTGCAAGGCTGTCCCAGTTTTGGCTATTGGGGAAATGGATTTTTTTTTTTATTATAATGAGACCGAACTCAGAATGAGTGCCTACGTATCCCGCTACTAACAGGAATCAGGTCAAACGTAGTTCATACGAAAGTTTAGGAAAGGATTGCAAAATAGTAGCTACTCATAAAGGAGGGAAAATGGAGAATTATATTCTCAAATTTGCAAAATGATGCCTTTGTCAATTCTCTTGACTGGTTGCACGCTTTCTCTTTAAATGCCTTGGTGCCAATTTTGATGGATCACCCTTAACAAAGATTGTGCTGCCACTTGCGATATTGTCATGGTTGGTTGGAGGCTCTTGGTGCAGCTTTATCTTGCCACTTTCAATCATGCTTTCAATCTTGAATCTTAGTGCCGAACAATTCTCAATATCATGTCCCTGAATATTTGAATGATAAGCACAACTTTTGGATGAATCAAAATTTGGAGATGGATACTTAGGCATGAATCCTTTTTTTGATTGCAGAAGTCCATTAGCTTTCAATCTCTCAAATATATTTGTCAATGGCTCATCTATAGGAGTGAAGGAGAAAGATTTCATCTTCCTTTGTTGTTGTGAGCTAGACTGTGCTTGGTGAAATTTTAGTTGACGACCATTTTGAAAGTTTTGTTGGCAAGAAGGCTTTGGTTGAAAGGTTTGGTGAACAACTGGTGTTGTTGGGTTGTCTACAATTCGCCCTTCTTGAATTCCACTTTCCAACTCTTTGCCAACACGAATCAAATCAGAAAAGTTGCGTGCACAAGTCCCAAGCAGCTTATTATAATATAGATCATCTTGAATTTGAATGAAGGCTGAGATCAATTCCTCTTCAGGCAATGGAGGATGCATTTTGAAGCTTCTAACCTCCATCGTAAGGCATATTCTTGAAAAGATTCATGCGGCTTTTTCTTTACTTTGAACAAATCGGCTATATGAAGATCATCCTCGCAGTTGAAATTGTATTGCTTGACAAAATCGCGAGCCATATCTTGCCATGTATACCATTTGTTAAAGTCTTGCTTAGTGTACCAAGAGAGTGCCAATCCTGATAAGCTTTGAATGAATAGTCTCATTCGTATGGCTTCATCATTGCCAATTCCGATTAACCTGCTGCAGTAATCTTTCAAATGAGCGACAGGATCTCCTTTCCCGCTGAAAGTGTTAAACTTTGGTAGCTTGTAACCTGGCGGAAGCTCAACATTTGGGTGCACACACAAATCTTCATACTTTAAACTCTGGTAATTTCTTGAATGCAACTCTTCATCAAATGCTTTTCTCAAATTGTTAAGTTCTCTTTCCAAATTTTCATGGCAAGGCGACTGAATCTCCTTTTCACATCTAGCATATTGATAAAATGCTAGTTGATCGTGCTTATTTTCCTTGAAAGGAAGCACAATTGTGGAAGGATGAGTATTTGGCATCATGGTAAATTGAAAACTTTTGGCTTTAGCGTATACTGATGGCATTTGAGGAGAAATTGTATAGGAAGGAGTTGGGCAAGGGGATATAGTTAAACAAATATTTTTGGTTGGGCTGAAGTTGGGGTAGGAAGAAGGCTGAAGGTATTTGGTAGATTAACCAACACATTTCTTCGAACCACATTATTTTCATTATCATCATTTTGTGCCTGCACCAATTTCATACCATTGTTGAATGCTTCAAATCGGTCTGCCATTATAGTTTTCCCTTGATGCAGATTCACAGCCAAAACAATGTTCAATGCTAGACAACCTCTAAAGAAAATATAAAGCTGCTTAGAAAAAAAAAATATTAGCGCATAAAAATAGGAAGTAAATACATAAAGTATTTGATAACATAGATAAGTTTGTGATTTGCTTAAGTAGAAGCTCTAAGATAAAAGAGATGACTTAAATCGCAGAATGAGTGAATGGAAAGCACTTATTAGGCTCTAACGCTCGAATTTTTAACAAAAGAAAAGCAAACTAACTTAGAATAGAACACGCAATTCGAAGAAGGCTGACTTATGTCGAACAACAAAGCTTTTCCAACTTGATCCTCATCCCTTGGAACTCTGGAAAATTCCAAAATTTATCTCAGTCTAAAGATAGTTTTGATGATGGCGCCATGATTGTACGCTAAATTATTTGGCGGAATATCAATCTTCTCTGAGGAAATTAAAATTTTATAATAAAGATACCGAGCCTTATATAGGCTGCCTACGTATCCTGTGTCCGACAGGAAATCAGGTCAAACGTAGTTCCAATTACACGCAAAAGAAATATTAAAAAATTACCCCAATATGACCGAGTCCCTATATGGGCTGCCTACATATCCACCAAGGAAATCAGGTCATGTGTAGTTCTGCTTACATAAAAATATAAGATCGATCATTTGAGCTTACAAAAGTTCATAATTAATCCCAAAATGTGCTACCCAAAAACTAACTATCCTATTACATGCTTTCTGAAGGCCACAATATTTTTTAATGAATAAAAAGTCCCATCATATGCTAATAGTCCTCTTCGATGAAACCATTGTTGCTGTTCCATCCGGCTATATCATGAGTGCTTGCAAAAATTGGATGAGAAGGTAAATCTGATGCAATAAACCTTGGTCCAATGGTCGCCCTTGAATCTTTGATGTTCAACTTAAGTCAACCTTTGGAAAGAAAATGGAACACTTGATAAGCGCAGAATAGACATACAAAAGGCTAAGGGTAGATTATTTAAACATGTGATGCTTGAGAAGAAATCAAAGGATTGAGTCTTATAAAGAATATATTAAAGACGAATTTGATGACAAGCGTGAGATTAAAATAATTGAAAAGGAAACTAGACGCACGAGGATTGAACTTGAAAAATTGAACGATTGCAAATGACTCTGAGTTGGCGGGTTGAAAAAATTATCGAGGACGAGAATAATGTCGATCAATTGAAGACCTATGAGATGCCTCGACTTGCATGCCAAAACTTAGAAATAAAAGGTGCGAAAAGATTAATTTTAATAGCTCAAAAAATAGGAACGACACAAGCATTTTGAATGAATGATAAACTCTAAAGAAGTATCAATTTTGGAAAGTCGTTCTTGAACAAATTAGATGGAGAAGATCGAGCAAATGTCGACGAGTGCTATTTGATAGATTGCGCAAATAAATTTGGACATCTACCAATTTAAGAAGCCACAAATGGCATAGAGATTAATGAAAGATTGGAAGAATTTGAGAGCGTAAGTAGAAGTTTCATGACGTAGATCGGGCGCTAAATAGATTCTACGAAGCATGAAACTAACGGGATAAATATTCTGTCATTTAGAAACAGAAGATTAAACCCGTAAAGGAGAGACTTGAAAAAGCTTGAGAAATTAAAATCTAGGAACTTTGAATTTTGACACGAGTCTTATAGACGAGCGGAATGAGGGAGTAGGAATTTTGAAATAACTAAGGCAAATTTGATTTAAAGAAGATTATACCCTAAACGGGAGGAGAATTTAATTGAGAACTCTAAAAGCTTAAGCGAGCCTAGGATAATGATTCTAAACGGTGCTCTAAAATCTTTAAAGTGCGCTAAGCGCGGAAAGATAATAATACTAATAATAATAATGATAATAACAATAATAATAACAATAATAATAATAATAATAATAATAATAATAATAATAATAATAATAATAATAATAATAACAACAACAATAATTGTGAACATGTAAAAATATAATAGGCAATTAAACAAAGAGATAAACAGATGCAAGTCACTCTTCTATAAATAAATAAAAACAAAGATAATGTTAGTAAATATCAAGTGAAATCATATAGCAAATAAATTCATATACGGCACGTAGCAAGTAAGCGAGCAAACAATTCGTATAATAACGCGTCCTAATATACAGGTGCCTCTTTATGCCAGAGGTAGGCGTAACGCGTATTTAAAGAATAAATGTGCCATAATATGTCATTCATTTGCTCTTTAATTAATTAAACAAATCTTATCCTCAAAAATAAAATAATATTAAAAAATAGCTTTAATTTTTATAATATGTCAAAAATACAATAATTAATTTAGAGTAAATGGTCCATATTTAGGCACAATTATTTTTCAAATAATGCACATATAAATGATAAGCGTCACTCGGGGTTGTGAACCCACTCGGACATTTGGGCGAAGTTGACTAATGAACTTAATATACCAAGTATATTAAGTCTCCTAAGTTTTCATGATGCATGTACCTAAAATAGGTGTTGGTTTAGCTCTATCTTAGGTGAACTAAGATTTGGGTAGACCCGGACTTGAGATTTTCCTATTTGAAAAGGTACGTGGTCACACGGTAGTAAAACTATCCGCTCACCCCACGCATGCACCGATTCTCTAAATATAAGGTGTTTGAAAGAATTTCGGAGAAGTGAAAGGACACAACTCGCGTGTACAATGTGTGTGAAAGTGTCAAATTTCCAAAATTGGAGAAAATATGAACGGAATGACAATTTAAGTAAAGTGGTAACACATAAAGCAGTTATATAATAGCAAATAAATATTTTATAACACATGTCATGATAAATTAAACATCAAGCAATTAAGGTAAAACAAACAAATAAACAAACCTCAATTATTAACCTAAGTCTGTTATGGTTTAGAACCTAAATTCCCCAGTGAAGTCGCCAAGCTGTTATACCCCATTTTAATCGAGGTCGAAACGGTGTACAACGTATTGAAAACTTCTAAATTAAATAAAAGGAAGTCGCCACCTAATTAGTCTTACGGTGAATTAGGACACCTATAATTAACTATGCGATTAAAGCAAACAAAAGACTTCATTTTAAAGGTCTGCTAAACTTAAGATTCTAAGTAAGGATTCTAACTATCCTAAAGGGAAGGGGTTAAGCATCCTTTAAGATCCGCCAAATACGGTTAACCGGCCAGACTTAGGTTAATCAAAATAGGGTCTAAAATATAAATATCGCATTTTATACATTTAAGAAATAACTTGCAAATATTATTAAGGTACTAAATTGAAAGCATAAAAATTACTAGTAAAATTGATAATTTGTAGAAGAAAATAATTAGTGATAAACTTAAAATAAAGGGTGTCTAAATCAGAAAATAAATCATGGTAAAGTATTAAATGAGTTAACCTTCAAAAATATGTTTGAGCGATAAAAAAATGTGCAACTAAACTATTTGGTTATAAAGAATAACTTACTAGGAAAGTCCTTCTGTAATTAAAAAATTATAGCCTTAGACTTGATAAAAAATAAAGATTTCAAAGATATCTATTAGTAAAAATAGTTTTCAAAGCAAACAAGGAAAAATTCCAATGATGTAAAAAAAATTAGTTTTACCTTTCACGAAAGTGTGTTTTGATCCTTTCGAATAGCTATATTTTACTAAAAAAGGATAAAGCATTTTCAAGTTCTTGGTAAGAGCATTTTTTTCACTTCAAAAATCTACATCTTTTTATGCAAAATCTGCACCTTAAAGATCACAAAGGGAGTTCGTTTTGACCTCAAAAATCTGCGTTCTAAGGCTCTTAAACAGCTATATTTTTTAGCTCCAAAAATCTGCACCTTTTAAGTCCTTAAACAAGTATAAAATCTGCGTTTTTAGCACTAGCAAAGCTGCGTTTTTGCATATAAAATCTGCACTTTTGAACTTACTAAAGTTGCATTTTTTACACCAAACATATCTAGATTTTAACTCTACTTTTAACAAGAAAGATTAAAAAAAAATGAAGGCAAAGCATTTGGTTAGCAACCATGTATGTATATATACGAAAGAGAGGAGTTAGTCATATACTTCTTTTATTATATATATAGCAAACTACCCTTTCTAAGGTTCAAGTATTCCAGGCCTAATTCTTTTATTGACATCAAATAATAAAACAAAGACACTATCAACTAACTAGATTAACAATCTCGCATAATTAAATAAAATTAGTCTAGTGTTTAAGAAAGAAATTCAACAAATGATCTCAAACTTGAGATAAAACCAAATCAACACAAATAAACCACTAAATAATAATAAGAAGGTAATAATGAATGATAAAGGAGAGAGGACACCATAAGCGACCCCAAGCATTTCGCTCATTTTCTTGCTATCGGGTATGACTTAAGAATAGAGAATGTTGACTCCTTGCTTGGACGAGAGGTAGAGTTGAGTCTCATTTCGAGACTCCATGAGAGTCTAGCCTTAAGACTCCAAGTGTTGCTCCAAGTGCATATGCGAAAAGGAAAACAGGACGAGAATTAGAAAAGAGAAATCTAATTCTTAAACGTGCATAGATAACAAATAACACAGAATATAACCACATAGTTTCTTAACTACAACAACTCATGAACAGTACTAAGAAAGAACAAAGAACATGCTTTAACATCCAAGTATGCAGTAAACAAAATTTCCCAAGGAAAGGAGAAAAAAACAGATTTGAATTTCATGTAAATTTTACAAGTATTCAAATGGTCACATTCTTCTTATCAAAAGCTAAAATAAACTAGACTTCCATTACTTGGATAACCATAACTCAATCTTTTTAGATGAACCACAGTGAACATGAATAGTAAAACAACTTTGAATAAATAGGCATTTTCCATTAACTTGAATCTTTTTAGCACCTTTTAGTAAAAAAAAAGAAAAGATCGAAACTTCCAATTTATAAACATACCCATTCAGTTTCTAGACAATACTTAAACATGGACGGGAACTAAGAAACAAATTAGGAACATGAATTCTCCGTATAATTAGAAAGAACTTTGTAATATGATTTCTAGTGAGAATGCTAAACACATAACTGTGTCTTGTATTCAAGCATTATCACAAATCAAGCATAACCACCAAAACCTTTTTCTATCATCACAAACAGATCACCATCATACAAACACCAAGAACAATTATTTATCAAGTGTGTTTGATTAGTATACTGCCAATGTAATAGTTTTCCTACCAAAATAATTACTAAGCAAATTGAATCCAGCACATAATTCTCTTATATACCAACTAGTACATCATGCTTCAACAGTAAGGGAAACACAAGGAAGAGTTTTAATTTTTTTTTTTTGATAAACTGACCTTTTGTGGAGCAGTGAACGTGAGGCGCAGGTCTCGGTCACAAATCTATACTCGCACTCAAGTAATGATGAGCTCGAAACACACTCGAAAGCAAGAGTTTCAACAGAGACCAAATGAAAACGCAAAGAACGAGATATTTTAGAGCAAAATTAAAGGCTATAACAGTATAAGGGCAGAGGAAAAAGCTTGTCCAAGGCAACGCAAAAAATAACAAATATTTAGGGGGAGGGAGAGGCGGCTAGAAAGCTCTCCTTTTTTTTTTTCGGACCCTTTGGCCGCTCAAAAACTTGGTATTTATAGAACGAAAATAGGGTTAAGGTTGAGCATTTGGGCGGAATTTCTATATCAAATAGCCGTTTGAATTTTGAATTTGAAAGCTCTGAAAAGTTGATGATAATTTTCAGAGTTTCTTGGCCTCTTGTGTTGACGAATTGAAGAAGAGGAGCGTCTGATTTTTGCAGAAGAAAGAGACGAAGGTTGCACGAAAATGGGGTTGTGGCCTTCTGCCATGGCCAAAGCTTGCTGGAGCTTTTTTTCTGAAAGTGGAAAGGGTGAGAAAAACAAAAGGGAGCGGCTGATGAGGTCTTTCACAATATTTTAGGGTTTCAAGGGTATATTGGGTATTTTGGGTAGATAAAGTGAGGGTAAATTAGGTAGTTTAAGCAAAATGGGGTGAGTTGGATTTTGGGATGAGTTTGACCAACCAATAAAAGAGCGACACATGGCGGAGAAGAGGCTAGGTGTGTGGAAGAGTGTGGGAAGAGTGTGTTTATGATTGTTGGGCGCTTACGTGGCGCTTACGTGGCATCCACGTGGATTAAAACGTATTCAAATAAATAAATTATTTATGATTATAAAAATATTAGGCAAAAATCAATATCGTAGGAATTATGACAACGTTTATAAAAGTTAGAAAATCAAAAGAAGTATTTGTAGGAAATGGGAGCGAAATACGGAAACGGAAGGAAATACGAGAAAAAGGGATTCTGCCCAAGAGTGACGGTCTGAGTGACGGTCCGTCATATGTGTGACGGTCCGTCACCCCCACCGTCGCACCATGGCAGCAAGGAAGGCAGTGTCACTGCCTCAAAGTGACGGTCTGAGTGACGGTCCGTCACATGCGTGACGGCCCGTCACATTGACCGTCAAGGTGGTGAGCAAGGAGGCAGTGCCACTGCCTTAAGGTGACGGTCTGAGTGACGGTCCGTCACATGTGTGACGGTCCGTCACATTGACCGTCAAGGTGGTGAGCAAGAAGGCAGTGCCACTGCCTTAAGGTGACGGTCTGAGTGACGGTCCGTCACATGTGTGACGGTCTGTCACATTGACCGTCAAGGTGGTGACGGCCTCCGTCCTTTGCTAAATTAAAAATAACGAGCACGCTGCTAGATTTAAAAATAATAACAATAATAAAATAATAATAATAATAATAGTAATAGTTGTTTAAGTATAGTAAAAACAAATTAAAAATATTATTAATTTGGAAGCTCGAGAAAATAAAAAGGGCGAAAGGAGGGTCAAAATTGGGTGTCAACAAAGGGGAGGGGGTTGTGGATAAAATATTTTGTGAAAATGTAAAGTTATGTGACATATATTATATGCAGTGGTAGAGAAATTAAAGAGAAGGATAATCCTTCCTGGGGGAGTCGAGACCTCACATTCTAAAGTGAATAGAATCAGACACTTTGTCTAAATAGCCCGGGTTTGGTACGCGAGATAAGATGAAATATTTCAGGACTAAGTTTGGTACTAAATGTATATTATGTTTAGTTGATGGTATAAATATATCTCGAGATTAATTTATACTGTCAACCAAATCTAGTCTTGAAATATCCCATCCAACATATGATTATTTTATCTCACCTCTCATATAGTATAAATTAGTCTAAAAATTATAGTCCCAGTAACTATATAATTTCAAAATAATTTAATCTGCGTATCGAATGATCCCTTTGTATCATAGAACTTTATGAGGCTAAAGTTACGTTATCTGTGTGAATACATTGTTGTATGTTGTGTTTATAAGTTTTGTATGTGTATGTTGGTTCAAATATAATTCTAACATTGGATGTCTTACTAGCCCAGGCTAGCTTCCATGTTCGTTCGAACCAAATAAACTGAAACACATAAGTTTCTATAACAACCTCGAGTCAGCATACAATAGTAACTGATCAGTTCACAATTTTTAATACGTACATAAAATCTAGACAAAAGCTATTGAATTTATGTGAATCTGTACATATCATACAGTGGGTCGGCCCCTGTCCATTGATATTCATCCTTCAATTCTGATGCCTACAAGGCTACAACATAGAAAGATAGTGTGTTTGCAGTTTATATAGTGATTTCCATTATTGTGAATAGGAGTGGCAAATGAGCTGGTCGAGTCGAATATGAGTTGATCGAAAACGGGTTAAACAAAAATGGATAAAATATCTGACTCAACTCATATTTATAATGGATAAAAAATGGGTTACCCAATAGATAATGTGAATAAATATGAATACCCATATTACAGTAGGGATCTTAACAAAATTCAATAAACTCAAAATTAGCTTCAAAACTAGAATTACAACCAATTTTTTCATCAGCGCTCCACAAAATAGTCACTGCTCCAAATGTACATAACACACTATTACACTCAACAATAGCAAATTGAATGGATGCCTATATATATTATCCATTTTGCCGTACCTAATTGTGAATAGTTTTTTGATAATCCTTCCCACTTGGAGCAAATGGTGGCTATATTTGCAAATGTTTTTGAAAAGGGAACAAGGTTTGAAGAGCAGCCTCAAAAAAGACTATTCGTGCAATTTTACTGTAAAACACTTGTGGAAGATGATTTCCATTAAGCTCTATTAAGCTGGGATGATTTGCACAAATAGGATTTTTCACCGCCATCATTTAAATTTTGATCTCCTTTTAAGAAGTTTTACAAAAAGGTATTTCGTGGCCAAAAATCGCAAAAATTGGTCACCTAATCTTGACTATTTTGGTAGATCATCATAAAATTCGTCATATTACCTTGCTATAAATGCTAAAGATCACCAGAAATTGGCCACACGATCCTAATAATTTGGGAAATCGCTATAAATTTGTTGTATAAAAATTTCAGCAACATAGTTTTGCTGCACAATAGTTTCAAATCAACTTCAAATTTGATATCTAGTCTTCTAATACTAGTCTAAATAATTTTCAATTGTTAGAATTAACTCAAACCTTAAAAAATCAATATGCTCACTTTGTCTTCGTCAACATCAAACTCGATAAAATTCAGTAATGATGTTCTTCAAATTTCTCCAACGAAACCAATCCAAAAATAAGTCATATGTTGGATTTATTGGAATAAGGACGAGGAAGGAAAAAGAGGAATAAAATGGAGGAGACAAGGAGAAAGAAGAAGGAAATCTAGCGGAAATTTAAAAGGGAAATTACGCCTTAAAACACTTTGTTCATCTAGTTTACAAAACATATATATGCAAAGTGTATAGATTATGTATAGTTTATACAAAATATACTTATATTGTACATATAGCATATGTACGTATAATAACATATACACTGATAGTATATATTTCAATCATATTAATAAACTAGTTGGTAGAATTATATAATATATTTTAATAACCATCTCAGTCTAATACTCCGTTGCAATTTTTCAGATGGACCATCATTCGATCCATGGGGTGGCCAAAATTGGGCCTCAGAACAAGATCAGTCCTACAGGCTTTGACAGAATAGGCCCATTGGACATTAAGGGCCCAATAGGAAAAGGGCATTGTCCTTTCAGAAGGAAAATTTACACAATTGCACAACTGAGTTTAGTTGGAGAAATGAATCAAGACAGAAAAAGAATTGCTGCCTGTTTGACGGTGAATCCGAATAAAAATAGGGAAAAAAACCCATATATACTGTATTAGATATAATATTACAACTTATACCAATAGATTCTAGTTTTCAATGCCTAACATAAGTTTTCTAACAAAATCTACCAATTTAATAAAATCCAGGAAAAAAAAACGGAAAAAAAACATAATCAGGTGCAACAAAATCTCTAAAAAAAATGATTGAGGGATATTAATCAACCTAAAAATATCTCATATATCTTAAAATGGACATATCTTCTCTCTCCTATATATCCTATATCATAATTTCCTTATTTTACTCCTTTCTATTATCACTTTAGTTGATATCAACTTTTATACTTAATAAGATTTGAAAATTATTAAATTATCACACCATAGATATCAAATTCTATATCAATTTCATACGTTGAAAGTTGAGAATATGAAAAATCATTTGTGTATGCAATGAATATACAATCTGGTGGTATAATGCTTCATGTACATATCAGTTTTATACCAAATATATATATCGAGACATTATGAAAATAAATTACATTTTAGGTATGTAATTGGGTATACAAACTATTTTCAATATATGTATATTATAGTTATTAAATTAATTAATGAATATTAGCATAGAGTGTCTTAGATAATACCACACAAAAATCACATTATATACTTGAAATTATTTATTTTGATATAATTTATTATAACATATAATGAATTTTAGAAGAGAGAAGAAAAATATTTATGAATTGCAGAGAAAAAAGATTAATTTAATTGAATAATGATAATTGTAAATTCCTAAATTTAAGCCTACTAAATCAATTAGAAAATAAAATTCGGATAAATATAGAAATAAGACTAAGAGAGAGAAGATAGATTTTCTATTGTAATTATCTTCCTTAATTATAATGAGATATTTAGTGGGTCTCATTTTTTATTTGTTCCTTAATTAAGTAGCATTAAAAAAACTATAATTAAATATAATAAAAATAATAATAACTAATTTTTAGATTTTGGTATGACTTGTAATTAAATTAATATTTTAATAATTTTAAAAAAGGTGATATATATAGTGTAATAAAGAGTTTTAAACTATTATCTATGATAATTTTTTCATAAAAATACTGAATTTCGACTTAAAAGAATTGGAGGAACACTTTCCCACAAAAGGGGTTAATTTAAAAAAATCGGAGGAATCTGCCGATTTTCAAAAATATATAAAAAATAATGTAGCAACTTCGATTTATATCCAAGTATTTGTTATTTCATTGAACAATTCTACCACTAGATCACACATGTTCTATGATGAAATACTTATGTTATTTTTAGTTTATACTTCTCAACTGCAATTTTGTACTTAAATAATCGATGAAATTTCTCGATTTTTGTAATAAATAAATAAATAATCAAGGAATTTCATCGATTTTTTAAAATTCTTTTTTATAGTTTTCGACACATTTTTACGCAAAAAATAACCGACGAATATCCCTTGATTTTATGTAAAAAAAGGTTTTAGTCCGTCGGTGTTTAATATTTTTTTAATAGTGTAATCAAAGAAGTAAATGAAGAAAAATGACCCACAAAAAGTCTTTGACTTTACATTATCAGCCATAAAAATATGAATAGTATTAGCATGATATAAACCTCGGGTACTAAAAATTAGTTGAGATTATACATGACCATGCACAAGAGAGCATTAATTTATAGGGGGAATTAGTAGTAGTAGTTGTTAAAAAGTCATGAGAAGTTGAAAACTAAGATGACCACACGTGCCCATATACATCATTAAACTCCTACAATTACCAAGTTCTAACCTACTATGAACAATGATCATTTTAGGATATGCACTTACTATATTCTAATTCTATGCCAATACTGACAAAGACAGATAAAAATGATATGCAAAATATTAGAATTTGTGTGCATTGGATCCTTCGCCAAGGTACTCTTTTTCTTTTACATAGTGTCCGGCTGCTTTGAGCCTAGTTTAATTTGAATTTATTTGCATTATAATTTTAGAGTGAAGAGTCAAAAATCACACTTAAAAGTATTTTGAATTTTTGAGTTTTATATTTTAACTTTTAAGTGCGTGAGTTTTTCACCTAATTTATTACAACATGTTTAATGAAACACCTGAACTATCATTTATACACTTTTAACTCAAACAACTGATAGTTCAGGTGTGTTTCTCTAATATTTTGTGATAATTCAGATAGAACACTCACACATTTGATACTTCATATATGAAACTCAAAAAATTAAGATACTTGAGATGTGTTTTTAACCTTTTAAGTCAAAATTCTACGTGAAAATACTTGTCACCCACTACAATATTAATTTGCTGGTCCCGAGGCTCTACCTTACCTTTATCTTCTTCTAACTGCAGGTTTCTTTCTCCTTTGACCTTCCTCTAAGTTTATTATCGCTCCATTTCAAATTATTTATCGTGATTTTTTAGTTATTTAGCTCAAATTATTTATTTATTTTATAAGTTTAAGATAAAATTAATTAAAAAAATCTATTTTATCGTCAGTGATTATTATTCTTGAAGACTACAAACACTTTAATAGAATAAATATTTGACAAATAGAAATTATATCTCTAAACATAAATAAGGATAAAATAGTCAAAAAAAATTCCTAATTAATTTTTTTGTAAGGAGTGTACGTGTAAAGCAGAAATATGCCAAATAATTTGAGAAAGAAGTAGTACACGGTTACATTCAAAATCCCTCTAAGCTCAGAAAATAAAAAGAAAAGATAAAAAACTTCGTAAACAGGGCGATCTTGATGTTGAGATTTACGCTAAACAGCAGCGCTTCACAAAGCTCACAATAAAAAATAATTCTAGTATTTAATTTTTGACAAATAGTATGCAATATATAGTTAATATATAATTACGATATAATCTATGCATGTATAATTAGTACGTTAGGGGTGTATATGGATCGGCTTGATTCGGATTTTTTAAATACCAAACCAAATTATTAGTGTCGGATTTTTAAATTTATAAGCCAAACCAAACCAATAAAAGTCGAATTTTCCAACCTCGAGTTTTTTCGGATTTTTTCGGTTTCCTCGGGTTTTTCGAGTTTTTTCCGGTAAAGTCTTCATACAAACATATAATTAACTTGGACTTCAAATATTTTTTTGTCCGAGCAAAATACAACTATCTAAGGTATTTCTTAAGAAAATAACACAAAATAATTCACTTTATTTGAAATTTATGAAGTGAGTGATGACAATAAAATATTCAATCAAAAAAATAATAAAATCGCATAGAATAAATATTGCATATTAATAAGTTACAATAAAAATAATCATAATTTAAAAGTATTAAGTCATGCTAAATAAGTCTAAGAAGTATTAACTACATGGCTAAATATTAGACAGAAAAATAAATTAATTTATGTATTTATGTAAAATTAAAGAATAAATATCTAACATGATTGTCATTCCTAGTGTTGGATTGAATAATCTTTTATTAACATTCGTATTGATTTTGGCTTTATTTGAGTTACTAATATTTATGGGTTATAAAAAGACTTATTGAGCCATTTAAAATTCTAAGTTTAAACTTGAAATAATATGTTGAAAGATAAAAACTATAAAAAAGTTGAAGAAATATTTATAAATTACATCACAATAAATATTTTTATGTATAAAATATTTTTAAAATAGTATACATGTAATATCGGGTTGGTTCAGTTCGGTTTGACTTCTTTTAGTTAAAACCAAACCAAACCAATTATAGTCAGATTTTTTTCTTCAATACCAAACCAAGTCAAACCAAACCACTAGTCGGTTTTTTTTTTTTGCGGTTTGATTCGGTTTATGGTTTGGTTCGATTTGCGATTCGGTTTTGTACACCCCTAAGTACGTATACAGTATATACTTATTAAACACTTGTTATACAATGAATATATAGCAACAATATTTACAAATTGTTACTTGGTGAAAATGTTTTTAGCCGGCTGACTTAAAATGTTGAGATACCATTATTTTTCCTCAACAAATATTGATCTCTGTCTCTTTATTTATTAAAGTCGTGACCATATTTCTTTCTTTTCCTCTCTTCCTCAACCCCATCCTTTTTTGACTTAAGTTATGATCTAGCTTGACAATTGAGATATGCTCATAATTCAACTCACAATCAGCCATTAATTAAGTGAGCATTGGTGATCAACTACGCTTTCAGACTCTTCTACCTCTTTTCCGTCATCGGCGCTTGTTCAGATCAGGTCTACTTTCAGACTCTTCTATCTCTTTTCCGTCATCGGCCCTTGTTTAGATCAGGTCTACTTTTGGTCATTCTTCTCTCTGGAAAATAGAACAATTTTTCGATATGTCAAATTCAGACCTTGTCCAAGTGAAGGAAGAAGATGAGAAAAAGAATATATCTAGTGATGACAAACAACTTCCCACGTCCAACAATCCAGATAGGTGCATAGATATCGCACAAGGTCAACATGGTACCGTTGACCGAAAACAAGATGAAAATAATCCAGATCATGATGATGATGATGATGATATCAGAAAAAAAGCAATATTTCTTGAAGAGTGTTCAGAGGATCAAGATGATAAAGGTAGGTCATGTTCGGGACAATTTGGAACGATACAAAGAAGATCAACACAAGTAGCACTGCACGAGGATGACACACACAAATCAAGAAAAGATCACAATGATGACGACGATGATGGTGGATTTACAACACCAACTTCTTCGGATCACAAAATCCCAGTGATGACAACGTGCCCATCTGCACCCAAAAAAAGTATCAAAAGAAGATTTTCAGATTCACCAAGCATACATCCAACCCTCCACGTTGACTTTGAATCCATTATTCAAGAGGAAGATTTGGGAGGGAATATCAAGAAATTAAGAAAATTTGATCATCAAGAATGAACTACATCTCCTATAGCTATTAAAAAGGTGAGAAATAAAATTCATATACCTTTATATTCTATGGATTTGAGTTACATGAAATGATAGTAGTATAATAATTTAACCTGTAATAATAGATATTGTATTTATTTACCATTATCAATAGGATACAAATTAATATATTTACATGTAATTGGTTACCTTATAAATGATCTGATTATATAAAAAAATTAATATTTTCAGCTCCTTTTCTGATAATAAGGACTAATTAAGGAGTACTCCATATCATGTAATTTGATTTCTGTATTTTCCACTTTTGAGGATTCTCTGTGAGGCATACTATTCCAAAAACTTGTGTTTTCTAAGGAAGCATATTTTATTGTATTGTATTCATGTATTGTTAGTTCAAATACAATCTTTGTTTTGATTGTTATTTAAATTATACTGTATCGTATCGTCAAATTCATTGTTATATGTAATGATAAAAAGTCTCATTTTATGTAATAACGACCAATTTGGTGTGATCGTGTTGTTACCATATTTTTTTTCTCATTTTGTCTTTGTTTATTATCTAATAATTCTATTTTATCCTTTAGCTTACTTTTTTATAATAGTTTTACACCGTACCCTACTTTTCTAATAGATTCATCCTTCAAATTATTGATGTATGACATTATGTAACGACGAAAAATGATACAATTTATCCGAACATCATATTCATCAGAACAACACAATACAACACAATACGATATAATATGTTACATTATGAAATGATATGTAACAACCATCCAAACAAGGTGTTAAGTAACTGAAATAGATATGTAGTATTCCCTCTGTTTCAATTTGTTTGACCTACTTTCTATTTTAGTCCGTTTTAAAAAGAATGACCTTTTCCCTTTTTAGTAACTTTTAAATTTCAACTTTCCACATGGCATGTTTAAGGCCACAAGATTAAAGGGCATTTTCGTACATTCCACATATCTTTAATTTAAGACCACAAGATTCAAAAATCTTCTTTATTTTTTTAAACTTCGTGTCAAGTTAAAATATGTAAATCAATTTGAAACGGAGGAAGTAGTAAATACTAGTGTAGGAAATTTATGGGTTTCTCCTTGCGGAGGTGAATTTAATTTGCATTAATTAAGACTTGAGTTATCAATCGTAAAAGATCTTGACAAGACGGATTAACTCTCTTATATTCACAACCTAAATAAACTCTACTAAGATGCGAAGAATTTTCTATTTGCAAATCTTAACCGTCATATTATAGTGGCAAAACATGTCCTTAATTTCGAATAAAAGAACAAGTTAATGAGCTAATTAGGTTTCTTTATGGATGGACCCGATCCAATAACATTTTCCAACAAGATATATGATACATTCAACCCTAGTAATGAAAGAAGTAAAAGAAGAAAAACCCTAGTACTATTTTAGGTGTAGTGCTTGGGAAGCTTTCTAGCTAGGTCATATATGTTGCTTTCAACAATATTATATTTTAATATTCCTAAATCCCATTCAATTCACACAACACGCTTTGGTAATGTGGTTGGTTTTTTGGAACTTTAGGTAGACAACAAATTTACCAATTTTATTATAATAAAATTTTCTACAATTTTATCATATTGAAAATGATATGGAGAGATATATGGATACCGCCAAGAATTATGGTAGAAATCATAAAGCTGTATTTGTAGCCCTAGTATACTGTTTTTAGCATGAAGGCCAGCATTCATGGATATGTTTTTTTTTCCTCTTTTATTTTTGTCTGGCATCTGATATTTACTTTGGAGTCATGATTAATTTGGATTCACACTGCATTATAAGACCCATTAGAGCTAGGGAAAAATACTCCTTACCGAATTGTGTCTATTCCATGGTTTGAATCTCGGGCTTCTCGTTAAAGAGTGGAGGGATCCTATTTATCTCATCACAACCTTTGGTTGTTGGTAATTAGGCCGGGAGCTGTTGTTATATATAGTTGTTGATTCGACAGAACTCAATAGTTTTGACTCAAAACATATTTTTTATGTGTTAAAGGTTTCATTTAATATGTTATAAACAATCTATCCAGAATTCAGCAAGCAAAAAAAAATTGTAATACATAATTCACCAATCAAAAGTCTTGACTCCGCCTTTGAAGGGTGATGTTTTTTCTGTGCCAGCGAACATTAGAGGGGAAATTATTGATAACACTCGAAAATTCAGTACTAGGATATTTCAATAGCCCGTAAGGGTGATTGAGTTGGTGCAATGGGTAGTATTAGTTTCCTCAACAATGTTTTCTTAGTCGAGCTACGGACTTATCTAGTGCGGTTGTATATCTTTTGTGTAATTTACGAGCTATTACACACGAGTTTATTCAATACACACGCTCAAAAAATAGCGGCTGCGGATTTTTCTGGTAGCTCAAAAGGGAAAAAAAAGGATATGTCAATAAACTAAAGTACAAAATGTGGTATGTACAAGTGGCTGGAGCAAATGAGAGAAAATAAATTGTGGCTTGAACGATTTTTTTGTCAATTCGTGTAATAAGTAACCAAAAGCGTACGTGATACGATTGAGTCTTTAATTTGTCATTTTCAGTGTAAAACAACACTAATCAAAAGCGTACGTAATTAAGTCAATCAAAAGCGTACATAGGAAGATACTTCATACTTCATAAATTGAAACTCTTTTTAGAATTATTAAGTGGACGTTTGGCCATAAAAATATATTTTTTTTTACTTTATTTGGTATTTTTGGAGTTGGAGTTGTGTTTTGTTTGGTCATACATTTTTCAAAAGATTTTTTAAAATTTAAAGTGTTTAATATAACTAAAAAATGAAAAAGTGAGATGGAAAAAAGCGAATTTTTATGGCCAAACAACATTTTTTGAATAAAGTGAAATAATTTTTTGGAAAATAGTGAAGAATTCTTATGGCCAAACGGGGCCTAAAAAAGTGTGGTCCAATGGTCAATGAAGTGAGTTGAGCATTATTGAGATTTTGGATTCAAATTCCACCAAAAAGGAAAATACTATATAATTTCTTTTCACCTGTCCTAGTATTGATGAACAGAGTTACCTCATATCTTTTTTTGGTGGGAGGTAAGAGTAGCCGATATTTGTGTAAATAGATATAATCCGGTGAAATAATTTCTTAGATGTATTACCGCGTCCCCAAGGGCTAGGCCCACTTTTTACAGGTTAATGGAATCTTTATGCTCAAAACCTCGATTCAAGTAGTCATTTATTTGGTACCGCCCAAGGAGCGGGAACTGCCATTCTAACTCTTCTCAGGAGATTCTATCCACAAACGCAAAGTGCCCAGCCCCCTTTTCAATAGATGAGATTAGGATGAAAGGGCTTTCTTTCATTAACATTCAGTGAATGTTGGTACTTGTTGCTAGTGAAAGGTAAGATAGTCGATATTTTGTGAAATTAATCAAGGTGCGTGCAAACTGATTCGAACATCACGATTATAAAAAGAATGAAACTTTGTTAAGAATATGCATGTGGGGTCCATCTCATTTGGTTGCAATTGGCATGTGCCAATTTGCTTGGATGAAAATTGTTTTTGGGCTCCAAGTTTGCAACTTGTGGAGAAGAATTAAAAACTTCTCTTGTAATATTCTTGGTAGCCAAGTACTTCCTCCCATAAAAGGAGACCTCTTTTACTTCTTTCATCACACCAAAACAAAGAGAGAAAGAAGAGTGAGGCATCACAGACAAGATTTAAGAAATAGTCTGTGAGGAAAAATAGAGAGTGTGAGCGATATTGTAGTGAGGTGGAAATATCAAAATAGGGTTATTTCTTTTGAGTGTGCAGTGGTCTTTGAAGTATTTTACTCATACCTACAGTGTAAAATTCCTTGCTATAGTGATATCAGTTGCTCCTCTCGGTCCGTGATTTTTTTCTTATTCAGAGGGTTTTCACGTAAAACTCTTGGTGTCATTATCGTTCTTTTTATTCTTGTTGATTAACCGTATTCTTAGCTTAGGGACCTGGGCCTTATCTAGGATGAGTACTGTCCTACCCTGTTCTGTGTTTCGCTTTTATTGCCTTTATTATCGCAAATATTATTTATGTGGTGGTTTTATTCCCAACAACAGATATCAGAGCACAGGTTCTGCTCATTCACGGAAATAATTTTTTGCGGTTGGTAGTACTATACTCGGTAAAAATAAAATATTCGAAGTAAAGTACGAGGTAACAAAATTTAATGGTGATAGCGGTTTCTCAACATGGCAGAGAAGGATGAGGGATCTACTCATCCAATAAGGATTACACAAGGCACTAAGCGACGAATCCAAAAAGCCTGAATCCATGAAACTGGAGGATTGAGAATAAATGGATGAAAAGGCTGCTAGTGCAATCAGGTTACACCTAACTGATGATGTAGTCAATAACATCATCGATGAGTAAAGTGCATGTGCATTTGGACAAGGTTAGAAAATCTATACATGTCCAAAATGCTGACAAATAAATTATACATAAAGAAGTAATTGTACGCCCTACATATGGGTGAAGGTACGAATTTTTTATCACATTTAAACGTGCTTAATGGACTAATCACACAGCTGGCTAACCTTGGAGTAAAGATCGAAGAGAAAGATAAAGTCATTGTGCTCTTGAACTCGTTACCATCTTCTTACGATAACTTGACAACAACCATCTTGCATGGTAAGGACTTTATTGAGCTGAAAGATGTCCCATCAGCTCTTCTACTCAATGAGAAGATGAGAAAGAATCCTGAAAATCATGAGCAGGCTCTCATCACAGAAAGTAGAGGTAGGAGTCATCAAAGGAGTTCAAGTAACTATGGTAGATCCGGAGGTCGTGAAATTTCCAAGGTCCGATCTAAATCAAAAGCCAGAAATTACTATAATTGTGATCAACCAGGTCACTTCAAAAGAGATTGTCCAAGTCTAAAAAGGAGCAAAGGTGAAAGCAGTGGCCAGAAGAATGATGATAACACAGCTGCCACGATGCAAAATAATGATAATGTTGTTCTCTTCATAAATGAAGAAGAAGAATGCATGCACTTGGCAGGTACAGAGTCAGAATGGGTGGTTGACACATCAGCATCTTACCATGCTACGCCGGTAAGAGATCTTTTCTGCAGATATGTAGCAGGTGGCACTGTGAAAATGAGTAACACAAGTTACTCAAAGATTGTGGGGATCAGTGATATTTGTATCAAGACAAATGTCGGATGCACATTGGTACTAAAGGACGTACGTCATGTACCTGATTTGCGATTGAACTTGATCTCGGGAATTGCTTTGGACCAAGATGGATATGAGAATTATTTTACAAATAAAAAATGGAGACTCACTAAGGGAGCATTGGTGATTGCAAAGGGAGTTTCTCGTGGCACGTTATACAGGACAAACGCAAAAATATGTCGAGGTGAATTAACCGCTGCTCAAAAAGAGATTTCTGTAGATTTGTGGCACAAAAGAATGGGTCATAGGAGCGAGAAAGGATTGTAAATTCTCGTCAAGAAGTCACTCATCTCTTTTTCCAAAGGTACGACGGCAAAATCTTGTGACTACTGCTTTTTCGGTAAGCAGCATAGAGTCTCATTTCAGACATCATCTGAAAGAAAATTGAATATACTTGATTTGGTATATTCTTATGTTTGTGGTCCAATGGAGATAGAATCGATGGGTGATAACAAATATTTTATTACTTTTATTGATGATGCTTCATGAAAATTATAGGTTTATATCTTGAAAACTAAAGATCAGGTGTTTCAAGTATTTCAGAAGTTTCATGCTCTAGAGGAAAAGGAGACGGGTCGAAAGCTAAAGCGTCTCCGCACTGACAATAGAAAAGAGTACACTTTAAGGCAATTTGAAGAGTACTATTCAGGCCATGGGATCAGATATGAGAAGACAGTTCCTGGAACCCCACAACACAATGGTGTAACTGAAAGGATGAATCTCACCATTATTGAGAAGGTGAGAAGTATGCTCAGAATGGCTAAACTGCCTAAGTCATTCTGGAGTGAAGCATTTCAGATGACCTGTTACTTGATCAATCGTAGTCCATCAGTTTCATTGGAGTTTGACATCCCAGAGAGTGTTTGGACCAACAAAAAGATGTCCTACTCACATATGAAGGTGTTCTGTTGTAAAGCTTTTACACATGTACCGAAGGAGCAGAGAAGAAAGCTGGATGATAAATCGATTTCCTGCATATTCATCGGATATAGAGATGAAGAATTCAGGTATAGATTGTGGGATCCTGAAGGTCATCAGAAACAGAGATGTAGTCTTTCGAGAAAGTGAAGTCAGAACTGTTGATGATCTGTCAGAGAAGGCCAAGAAACAAAATGGTATAGTCCCTAACCTTATTACCATTCCTTCTACTTCTAGTCATCCCAGAAGTGCAGAAAGTACAACCGACGAAGTTGCTGAGCAGGGGGAGCAACCTAATGAGATTGTTGAGCAGGGGGAGCAACTTGGTGATTATACCAAGCAAGTGGAGTACCCTACTCAGGATGAAGAACAATCTCAACCTCTGAGAAGATCAGAAAGGCAAATGGTAGAGTCATTCAAGTACCCTTCCTCAGAGTATGCCCTCGTCAATGATGAGGGAGAGCCAAAAAGTTTTAAGGAGGTATTGTCCCATCCAGAAAAGAGCCAGTGGATGAAAGCCATGCAAGAAGAGATGGAATCTCTATAGAAAAATGGCACGTACAAGCTGGTTGATCTTCCAAAAGGTAAAAGACCACTTAAATGCAAGTGGGTCTTTAAGCTCAAGAAAGATGGTAATGGAGAGCTGGTCAGATACAAAGTTTGATTGGTGGTAAAAGGCTTCGAACAAAAGAAAGACATTGATTTTGATGAAATTTTCTCACCTGTTTTCAAAATGACTTCTATTCGAACAATTTTGAGCTTAGCAGCTAGCCTAGATCTTGAAGTGGAGCAGTTGGACGTGAAAACTGTATTTCTTCACGGAGATTTGGAAGAGGAAATTTATATGGAGTAGCCAGAAAGATTTGAAGTAGCTGAAAGGAAACACATGGTGTGTAAACTGAATAAGAGTCTTTATGGGTTGAAGCATGCACCAAGGTAGTGGTACAAGAAGTTTGACTCATTCATGCAAAGTCAAACTTACACAAAGACTTATTCTGATCCGTGTGTATACTTTAAAAGATTTTCTGAACAACTTTGTTATTTTGTTGTTGTATGTGGATGACATGTTAATTGTAGAACAAGACAAGGAGCTAATTGGCAAGTTGAAGGGAGATTTATCAAAGTCATTTGACATGAAGGACTTGGGTCCAGCACAACAAATTCTAGGGATGAAGATTGTTCGAGAACGAACAAGAAGAAAGTTGTGGCTATCTCAGAAGAAGTACATTGAACGTGTACTGGAATGCTTCAACATGAAGAGTGCTAAAGCTGTTAGCACGCCTCTTGCTAGTCATATGAAGTTGAGCAAGAAATATGTCCTACAACAAAGAAAGAGAAAGAGAATATGGCCAAAATTCCTTACTCTTCAGCAGTCGGGAGTTTGATGTATGCAATGGTATGTACCAGACCTGATATTGCTCATGCAATTGGTGTTGTTAGTAGGTTCCTTAAAAATTCTGGAAAAGAACACTGGAAGCAGTCAAGTGGATACTTAGGTACCTGGAGGTACCACAGGAGACTGTTTGTGTTTTGGAGGATCCGATCCAATCTTGAAGGACTATACAGATGCTGATATGGCAGGTGACCTTGATAACAGAAAATCCACTACGGGATATTTGTTTACATTTTCACGGGGAGCTATATCATGGAAGTCAAAGTTGCAGAAGTGTGTCGCACTTTCTACAACTGAAGCAAAGTATATTGCAGCTACTGAAGCTAGCAAGGAGATGGTATGGCTGAAACGATTTCTTCAAGAACTTGGATTGCATTAGAAGGAGTATGTTGTCTATTGTGACAGTCAAAGTGCAATAGACTTAAGCAAAAACAGCATGTATCATGCAAGGACGAAGCATATTGATGTGAGATATCACTGGATTCGAGAAAAGATAGAGGACAGATCTATGCAGGTCATGAAGATCCCTACAAGTGAGAATCCTTCAGATATGCTGACCAAGGTGGTACCAAGAGACAAGTTCGAGCTATGCAAAGAACTTGTCGGCATACCCTCAAACTAGAAGCTTGGCATTACCTCCTTCAGGTGAATGGGACTGGAGGGGGAGATTTGTGGGGTCCATCCCATTTGGTTGCAATTGGCATGTGCCAATTTGCTTGGATGAAAATTGTTCTTGGGCTCCAAGTTTGCAACTTGTGGAGAAGAATTAAAAACTTCTCCTGTAGCATTCTTGGTAGCCAAGTACTTCCTCCTATAAAAGGAGACCTCTTTCACTTCTTTCATCACACCAAAACAAAGAGAGAAAGAAGAGTGAGGCATCACAAACAAGGTTTAAGAAATAGTCTGTGAGGAAAAATAGAGAGTGTGAGCGATATTGTAGTGAGGTGGAAAAATCAAAAGAGGGTTATTTCTTTTGAGTGTGTAGTGGTCTTTGGAGTATTTTACTCAGACCTACAGTGTAAAATTCCTTGCTATAGTGATATCAGTTGCTCCTCTCGGTGCATGATTTTTTCCTTATTCAGAGGGTTTTCACGTAAAACTCTTGGTGTCATTATCACTCTTTTTATTCTTGTTGATTAACCGTCTTATTGTGTTCCGCTTTTATTGCCTTTGTTATCGCAAATATTATTTCTGTGACGGATTTATTCCCAACAACGCATACGATCGAAGAAACAATTTACCTCTTCCTTAGTTATATCTAAAGCACACGATTATAAAAAATAAAAAAAATACAAGTAAATACGTACTAGTTAGTCTTTTTTAAACCTTTCTGAGAGGCAATAGCTTGGTAAGTTAAAATGATTATTAATCCGACATTGAGTTTGAAATTTGAGCTCATCTACCGAGATTAGAGGATTTTTGGTATCTATGTAAAAAAAGCCCCTAAACTTGACGTGGTAGAGAACTTCTTCTCGTGTAGATTGAATTCAGTAGCTTGCCACCCGCAATGACGTGGTGCAAGGGACAAACAGGAGACAAATCTGTCAGATTACTTAGGTGTACGGACGAGCTCGTACGGAGCTAATCAGTACAGAAATATTAGTCGACGTAGACCACAATGGACAGAACGCGTGGCACAAGAGCATAGCTAGGTTTAGGTACTAGGGATCGAATGACATAATCTGATTGGCCAAGGCATAATGTTATAACTTATAAATAGTTGTTTTATCTTACTTGTAAAGCATCTACTGTCCAACTCTCTCACTTCTTTAGTCTCCAAGCCTTTTTTTTGCGTACATTGTGTCTTAAATTTGCAATAGCTCATATAGTTAGAAGTCGCTCTTGTGAACGCTCGGATCCATCTCGAATACACATAAATTTATTTTTCTTACTTCGTTTATCTTGATTATACGATATATTGTGTGTTTTCATTATTTTATGGTAATCAAACAACTAGTAAATTAAATCTAAAATAAAATTAAATCATAATATATGTTCTTAATTCACTTACAAATTTAACTGTAGTACCGAATCTAGGATAAACACAACTACCGGAGTATCGCACAAATTAAAGATGACACAAGTCATTATAGTTCCTTCAATAATATAGCAAGTCATATATCAAGGCAACAAAGTTAAACCTTCAATTCTCATCAATTAATTATTAAATTGGGTGTTTGGGGATAGTAGTTGATGAAGATGGTTGTGGTGCGAGTTTTTTTTTTTTACTACTAAAAGAAATAATCAAAATCAACCTTGGGATTATTAAAGGGAAAATTATGCTTTATTTCTATTTTAAAAAATATTTACGCCGTAACCTATATGTTTGTTTATAAATACACGATTTAATTCATATTTGTGTATAAACACCTTTTATTCAATATTATATACTTTATACAAGATTGATACATTATATATAATGATTTTCTCCTAGATGTAGTGTTGTATAATGTTGTATATGTGGTCACGTGACGTAAATATTTTCAAAAGTCGTATATTTTTGAATTTTTTAAAAATAAAACTAATTGTGAAATGAACTATTGATCAAATATAATTCATTTATCAAAAATTGAAATTACTTCTCAAATAAATATATTAATAGAAATTGCTTCTTTTTTTTCTCGAAAAAACCATTCAATAAAAATAGCTTATCAAAATAAGAATTTCATTCTTTTAAAATTTGGCCAAACATTTCTCTTCTAGTAAGTGAAAACAAATAGAGCTATAGAAAATTAATAGGGAAATCAATGGATTAATGAGTGTCCGGCCGTTTCTAATATTTCTCAACCCTTTAATGTGCACTTGTATACACACCTATAGGCCAACGCTTGTTCACCAGATCCGAATTTGCCGTTTCCCTTCTTCTTTTTCTTCATTTTCCTCCTTTTTTTTCACAAAGCATTATCCATTTTTCTCTCTTTCACACGCAAATTCACAAAGGTGAGAATAATGAATGATCTTCTCTTAAATTAATTTTTACGATTCATATATTGTGTAAGGTTTTCTGTTTTTGTTAATTCTGTTACTGCTCTGGAGCATGTGCAATAAAGCATTCTGCGTTTAGCAAGGTTCGGGGAAGTGCCGCACCCAAGAGGTGTGACGCAAACAGCCTAACCTAATGCAAGCATTAGTAACTGTTTTTATAGCTCCAACTCGTAACCTATAGGTCACATGGAGATAACTTTTCGTTAGTAATATATATATTAGGAGTATAATATATTTGTTTGTCCATTTCCATCCTTATTTTTGTGTTTTAACTCTTGATTTTTTATTGATTGCATTACGGGATTGATTTTATTTTTTCCTCATATTTAACGCGATATATATGCATTGACCCAAGAGCTTTTTTATTTTGGGTTGTGATCAATTTTTTTAAGTTTCGTGATACGTAAATGACTCTTTTTTTATTTCCCTGGTAACTTACGGAACTTTTAGACCATGGCTTAAATATCCTTTGAAGCAAACTAAAAAAATTATAAGGAAAAGATAGACCATGTTTTGGAGATGCTAGACAACAGTCTAATATTTTGTCACTTCCTAAAAGTTATATTTGCACAACTTTTTAAAATAGGGACAAAATCTAAATGGTGATCTAGAAAAGGGACATTTGTACATGTAAATTAAATCAGCAATGTTTGAGTGAGTGTCATTCCAATCTTTTTTAGTTGAGTCATGAGCATTTCTTGGAATATCCAAGGAAAGCAAATAAGGAGCTGCCTAGTGCTTTTTATTTGTCTGTATCTAATGTGTTTTTTGAAAATCTGATTTTGTATGGTCAATGATATTTTTGCTCCTGAGGTATTATTTGTTGCTAACTTATTTGTTCTTCAAACAGTTGTAAAAAATGGCAGATGTTGATGATATTCAACCCCTTGTTTGTGACAATGGAACCGGCATGGTCAAGGTAATGGAATTGCACTGTCAATGGTTACCATTTTATTGAAGAAATTCGAAAATTATGTTCTCAGCTATAGTATGTGTTTCATATATAGGCTGGTTTTGCTGGAGATGATGCCCCGAGGGCAGTTTTTCCCAGCATTGTTGGGCGTCCGCGTCACACTGGAGTGATGGTTGGGATGGGGCAGAAGGATGCCTATGTTGGAGATGAGGCTCAGTCGAAACGTGGTATTTTGACATTGAAGTATCCTATTGAACATGGTATCGTGAATAACTGGGATGACATGGAGAAGATTTGGCATCACACCTTCTACAATGAACTTCGAGTTGCTCCAGAAGAGCATCCGGTGCTGCTCACTGAGGCACCTCTCAATCCAAAGGCCAATCGTGAGAAAATGACTCAAATAATGTTCGAAACCTTCAATTGCCCTGCAATGTATGTTGCAATTCAAGCTGTTCTGTCTTTATATGCTAGTGGTCGTACTACTGGTAAGACATTCACATTCTGCACTTCCTTTTTTGATGTTGATCATGTTCAATTTGTCTATAATTAAAGATCCATTCTTACTAGGAACCGATCTCATGGATATTGGTACTGTCACGTATTTGGGAGTAAACCAGGGGAGGTTATATGACTTATATAGTGACTCTTTTGTTGACGATTTTTGTCGGAGATGAAGAAGTGTTAGAAAAGATGAGGAATTTTATGGAATGATTTTACTAACTTGGTAACAGGTGAAGAATTAACCGATCTAGGTTATTGAGCAAAAATTATGATAAATGAATGAACATAAATCAAATCTCAGTAGATAGTTAAAGAAGCAGCGACTTGGGGTGGTTTTTGAAATGCTTTGATATGTTTTTCCTTGAGCTGAGGGTCTACCGTAAATATACTCTCTACCTCCCAAGGTAGGGGCAAGGTCTGTGTACACACTAACCTCCCAGAGCCCACTTGTGGGATTACACTGCGTATGTTGTTGTTGTTGGTTAAGATGAATTATATGATTCTTGTCTGCCTGAATTCTGTGTGGTTTCTTGTAGGTATTGTTTTGGATTCCGGAGATGGTGTTAGCCACACAGTTCCTATTTATGAAGGTTATGCACTTCCTCACGCGATCCTACGTCTTGACCTTGCTGGCCGTGACCTCACAGAGCATTTGGCAAAAATCCTCACGGAGCGTGGATACTCATTCACCACCAGTGCTGAGAAGGAAATTGTGAGGGACATGAAGGAGAAGCTGGCATACATTGCTCTCGACTTTGAGCAGGAATTGGATATGGTTAAGTCAAGCAGCTCTGTCGAGAAGAACTTTGAACTGCCAGATGGCCAAGTGATTACCATTGGAGCTGAGCGTTTCCGATGCCCAGAGGTGCTGTTCCAGCCTTCCACAATCGGAATGGAAGCTGCTGGTATCCATGAGACGACATACAATTCTATAATGAAGTGCGATGTTGATATCAGGAAGGATCTGTATGGGAACATTGTACTTAGTGGTGGATCCACTATGTTTCCTGGTATCGCTGACAGAATGAGCAAGGAGATCACCGCCTTAGCGCCTAGCAGCATGAAGATTAAGGTTGTCGCTCCCCCTGAAAGGAAGTACAGTGTATGGATTGGAGGTTCCATCTTAGCATCCCTCAGTACCTTCCAGCAGGTAAGCATTAGTTTTCGATTAGTTTACTCGTTAGTCATTAATCATTATCATTACGATGATTGATGCTTGAAATATTTGTCATCTTTGAAATGTAGATGTGGATTGCCAAGGCAGAGTTCGATGAATCTGGCCCCTCAATTGTGCATAGGAAGTGCTTCTAATCAGAGCAAAGATTATTTGTCTCTCTCTGATAGCGCGTTACGCCTATGTTCTTTTTGATTTTGTTTCTTGATAGCAGGTTTTGGATAGTTATTGCCTGTTGAACTATTTTCAGGTTTCTAGTTTCATTTGATTGTCAATGATGATGTTGTCAAATTTCCATGTCCTCATTCATTTTTCTCTTTATTTTTTTTTTAGTCCAGTGACATTTATAGAGGACTAATGTAATAAGTTGTTCTAACTCACTTGAAGTGTGCTTTTCATTATGCATTGCTCAAGGAAGTTTTGTTGTATTTCATGGTTTTGATCTTTACTTGGAAAAATCAATATTACATCTTAAATTTTTCTTATATTGTGTCTTCTAAATTTGCTTTTAACATTTGTGATTCGTCTTATATGACATTCGTTAACATATCGGCTAATAGGAGCCCAGTTAGGGGTATAATTAATTTGGGCATTTTTAATGTCGTTTCATTTCCTACTAAATATGTAGTATGAATTTATCCACTTTACCTAAGACATTAATAATATCAAAAAGTATAGGCTAATAGGAATAATGTTAGTATAGTACGTCTCTCTAAACAAAATTACGTCCCAATAAGATTAAAGTGCTAGAACTTAGGGTAATATCATAGGCTAAATGTATTTAATTAAGTTGTCACGATTGCATGAATGTACACTAATTTGATCTAAGATTAAAAGAGCTAATGAAGAAAAAAAAAATATAATCGGAAAATTAGTTTGAGGAAAAGAGATAAAACACAACTAAAATCGTTCAAAAAAAAAAACACAAATTGATTCTAATCGTAGATGTAATAAAACCATTTCTGAAAATTCACTCCTTACTACATATATGTTCAGTGGCAAATGTAATAATTTGAAGTACACCTCTGAACAATTGAAAAGGTTTGAAGTTACCTCCATGCGACTTTCATCGTGTCATCTAAATCAAATCATTTTTTTTACCGTGAAAAAATCAATAGTGAAAGGGACATATTTAAGATGAAAGACTATGATGGGAAGCTCTGAGCCAATAAGTTAACGAATAATATATTATATAAAGCAAATCACAAACTTTAGACGTATAATTGGACATTTGAACCGTTTTGTTGAAATGAAAAATAGTTTATCACTAAACAGACAAAAAGAGTAAAGTTTTTCTTTTTTAGTTTTCCATCTGATGTCCGATATCCGCATTACGGTTCGATTAAATCTGAATTTACGTCGAAAAGTCCCACATGAGAGGATATAGCGCTTTTCAACAACAATGATGTCATACCCAAAATGACTCGAACCCGAGATCTCTCAGTCAGAATGAAAGAGTAGTACTTACTACTCCGTCACAACCCTTGTTGGTCAAAGTGTAAAGTTTAGTGCGAAATTAACCCGACCGAAGTGTCACACTCTAGGAAGAGCGGACCAAAGTGTATAAGCTTAAACTTGAGGTGGGTAAACTTTCCAAATTCTAAGTAGAGGTCTTTCCACAAATGCAATTCGAATTGCAAAAAATCGGATTATTTCCGTAATTCTGACAAATGGGAACTTATTGCTTTTGTTCAACCCTCTGTAGATTTCCAGTAGATTATCCAGACTGCTTGGTCAGCCATGGCTGCTTACACAATGGTCCCAAACGACTACGAGCAACTGCCACAGTTACTGTCGTTTGTCAGCAAAGACAAAAATGCCTTTCTTCTGCTATGCAGTGGCGGAAGCCTATAACTGCGGCGATACTGGCGGCAGTTGCAGCATGTGCGGTGATTGTGGCGGTGAATGGGGCGGAGGCGGTGGCGGTGGCAGCGCAGATTGAAACACAACAGGAAATACTTGGAGAGACGTTTTCGAATGTACCGCAAACGCTTTCGGGAGATTGTGTTGATGGAAAGAAGGATTGTAAGAAGGCGAGGATTCAACGACCTAAGTCAAGGCAAGCAGAGACTTGTACTGTCAAATGTGTTAATACTTGTATTCGTGGTGGCAGTGGATCTCCTGGTGAAGGTCCTCTTAATGTTAGAAGGTATGATTTGCATGTAATTAATTCCACTAGTTTGACTACAACAGTCTTCGTTGGAATTCGTGATGTACTCTGTTCCTTTTGATTGCCATTATACCTTCAACACATGTTATTTGATTGAAGTATGACCACCTAGGGCTCAATAAAATGGGTGGTCTAAAACCAACTACAGGAGCCTTACCTATAAATCTACTATAGATAAAAATTGGACCTCATCCTCCCTTAACTAGAGGTCTGGGGTCGAGCCTCAGAATGAAAAAGATCTTGCTAGGGAGAGCTCTTTCCTCTTTAATAGGCCTTGCATGTCTCAAAATTCAATTAATTGGGAAACTCAATGCAGGTATTGAACACTCGATGAAAATAAATTGGGGCCCCCAAAATTTTGAGCCTAAAGCCCTCGCTTTTGTGGCTTGACCCTCTGGCCGGCCCTGATGACCACAAACTGTTCTCTGTATATCTGTCTAATTCCCAGGGGGAGATAGATTTTTGCTTTATGTTTGTTAGAAGATGAACTTAATTCAGCTGAGAAAGACTAGCTTAAGAGGAAATGGAGTGAGAGAAGAGGACCAGAGTTTTGTCCAAATGTTGGGAAATGTAAGAATATCTCCATTTCTAATACACTTGTGTGATGCCCCTTATATGCAAAAAGGTAGTTACCGATTTAATTAGTTCGAACAACTAATCTATTAGCTTACCTAATCTAACTATATACAACTTTAATCAGAAATCTATTCTCCTCCTTGAATTCTCTAACGTGAAAGAGATTCATGTCAAACCCCCGAGTCTAAAAGTAGGTAGACTTATTCTCCTATTGACATGAATATCTTTTAGGTTAAGAAATTCAAAGAGTAGAAATCTCTCTAAGAGGATAAATAGCAATAATGGATAAAGACTATGCAGGATTGGAACTTTTCTTTGCTGCTAGTATTTTCTTAGTTCCACATTCCAAGACAGACCTCTTGATTCTGACCGTGGTAGGAAGATTTTATTCGACCAAAGAGTTGTTCAATGATGGTGCAAAATAGTATTTTAAAGCGAAAACCAAAAGTTGGTGAATGGGTAAGACTGATGTCACTCGGCTCTTGTATATTTGTAGGTAGAATGCTGACTCATTTAGTACATTTCCTCCCATTGTTTATGAGATACCATTCCAAAATAAGCTAGCAAATTTAGGTTACACTAATTAGGTAACTATTTTATGAACCTGGATATATTTCACCAATCCCCTTTGAGTTGGAATGTATAGATCATATGTTTCACAATTTGCTAGAAATGCACGTTGTCATCAATCTCAATTCTTTCTTTTGGGTTTGGAAGGATGGAAAAAACAGAATTAGAATATTGAAAATCAAATGGACAACCTTCTAATATTTTTATTAATGTGGCATTTCGTGGACCACTGGTTGGACGATTTGGATTCTCAGTAGTGCTGATTATGTTGATAAGATGGAAGTCCACTGACATGAAATGTAAACTGGCAAGTTTCAGTGAACTACTGACTGGACATGAGGTTGGTTGATGAAGATTGTTCACCATGCGGTGGTCTTATTGACGCGTAAGTGACTTGACTAATGACATCATTCCTAGATAGTAATTGGAATACGGGATAGATATGCTGTTTGAAAGGATACTTCTGGCTGCATGTGGACGCTGTAATCAGATAACTTGCATATCATGATGATAAAAATTTGTGTATTCTATTTGCATCCAGAAGTGGTTTGCATAATTTACTTTACACCAAATAAGTAGTTTGCTAATGAATCTGGATATATTCTAACACAATTTTGTGAATACTCTTAACGAAAATAGAGTCCAGACTCCAGAGTTACTGCAAGTATAAGGCTAACCCCAAAAAATCTTAAAGCATCAGTTCCCCGTTTATTGTGAAAACTTTAAAAGCTCATGTCAATTTTAGGAGATTTAAGCTTGCAAAACAGGAACGAAAGAAGCTTGCAATTAACACCAAACTGGAATAAGGAAGTTTTAGATATAGAGTTCTAACGTCAATTCTGAACTCCTCTTACAAAATCTATTTGCAAGCGTTCGTAGTTGACAATAGGGAGTGTTGTTGCATGAAGCCTGCTAGAATTGCTAAAAATTAGCTCCGCAGTCTCCAGTCAGGTTGACCGAAACTGAGACATAAAGGGAGGGAGCGAGAGAGAGAGAGTGAGAGTAAGAAAATCAGTTATACTTCAATCTTGGTGCATGTGGTCTTTAGAAATCATTTATTTACTGCTAGATTTGAATGTAGAAAAGTGTTTAAAGCTTCAAACAAGCAAGAAATGAGCTTGTTAGGTAGGAGAATGTTCAAAGCCATTTCATTACAAAAACTTGGGAGGAAAATATACTTTAGATACATTTTAAACTTAGCTGCAGGAAATCGTGAGACTGATACTCTGAGAAAACTAGATAGAGAGCATGAGCTACTCGTGGTTTGAAAAGGGCAAGGATGTGGAGCTATTTCTAGCATTTCTTTAATGTTTGACATTATTTCTTTTTGTATACCATACAACTCTCTTAGTTTTACTTGTGTCGTTGTTGACTATTGGTGAAGCATGTCCTCTATAGAAGGATAAAAAGATAGCAAGTACCCATATCTGAACAGATATGTTGCAGCTTTAAAATTGGAACTGAAGTTTATATCGTAGGGCAGTTTGATTAGTAATATTTAATTCAACTTCTTTTAGTCGATTATTTTAATCTTCTGCAGTTCCGTTTTCTTTCGTAACTCCTTGATAATAATTGAAAATGTTTACAGGAGATCATTAGCAGGTAAGTGAAAGGCTAATTTTGTGCCTACTTCCATGGTATACTATTTTTAGTTTACTTTATGAGATAAGTATTGAAAACACCCCTAAACTTGGCGCGAATTATTACTTTAGTCCCCGAACTATTGACATCCTTAAAAACACCCCTCTACTTGATTAAGTGAATTTAAAAACACCCTCGTATGCCACACATGCGTATATGTGGAATTTTCTGCTAATGTGGCATACACATAGATATATATAGTTAAAAAAAATATTTAAAAAATTAAATGCTAAAGATTTAGCAATTATTGAAGAGAAAAAGATTTTTTTTCTTTTAAAAAAAATTAATTTTTTTTTCTTACCCCATCCCATCTCCTACCTAGTACCCCAACCCCCCTCCCCCCTAAACTTTTTAAAAAAAAAATTATTTTTAAAATAAAATTAAAAAAAATTCTTACCCCCTCCCCCCTAAATTTTTTGTTAAAAAATTTGTGTTAGATATATATAAACGCTTGTAGGAAAATCTTTTCTACTTGCATATCGAACACAAACAAATAAGATTTTCTTGCAAGTAGAAAAGATTTTCCTAAAAACATTTATATATATCTAACACAAAAATTTTTAAAAAAAAATTAGGGGGGAGGGGGTAAGAAAAACATTTTAATTTTATTTTAAAAATAATTTTCTTTTTAAAAAAAGTTTAGGGGGAGGAGGGGTTGGGGTACTAGGTAAGGGATGGGGTAAGAAAAAAAATAATTTAAAAAAAAAAAAATCTTTTTCTCTTTTTTAATTGCTAAATTCTTAGCATTTAATTTTTTTTTTTTTTTTGACTATATATATATCTATGTGTATGCCATATCAGCAGAAAATTCCACATGTACGCATGTGTGGCATACGAGGGGTGTTTTTAAATTCACTTAATCAAGTAGAGGGGTGTTTTTAAGGCTGTCAATAGTTCGAGGACTAAAGTAATAATTCGCACCAAGTTTAGGGGTGTTTTCAATACTTATCTCTTACTTTATTGATAGATGATAGCCTAATTAAAAATTCCATATTTCTTCTTCCTCCAACCTGTGCCCTATTCTATAAAAATTGTAGAAAAAAGAAAAGGAAAGGAAAAAACAAGCATGGCATAAGAGATTCATTTCTGCAGAATTAAGTGACTGTGGATAGGATATAAGATATATTGACAAAGAGACACTGTTGATAATGTCATTTTGAGAGGTAATTTGCTTTTACTTCTTTTGTCTACAGGCCTCTGGTGGTGTTTAAGCAAGGGTTTCGCAGTCGCCAATACTGGTAATACTTTCCCTTCAAACTCATCAATCTTTATATTTCATTTTTCTTAAGCCTCCATTTAGTACATTATTTTGTTCTCCTAAGTTATACTCACCGTTGTGCAACTCATTATTTGCCAAGTTCTTGTTAAAAAACTGAACAAGTAACCGTATGTCGCAAGATTGTATGTGCACCATATTATGACTTTTAATATTCTTAGCTTGGTCTGTAGAATAAGAAATATAACATAATGTTTTGCCTAGTTTATAGGAAGAACTGTTTTCAAGATTGACCAGGTCCTTTTTCCTCTTCACACAACTACTTCAATCTTTGTTTCTCCTGTCTTACTTACCAACAGGTGAATAAATATCTGTGTTCACTTCCAACATCTACTAAAAAATTAATATCTTCAGCATCCTTATTCCACAGAAAGTAGAATAAGTAGCCAAATTAGCAAATAAAGTGGAAGCTCCTAATTCAAAAATCAAAGTTAAACAAGGAGATATAAAGAGAAGAAATTGAACAATATTGATGATTTCACAAAGATGAAATTTCAGTAATTGTCATTTACCGATCTCATCTTTTAAGGAATCGATCTTCTTTAATGGTACAAATATGTGAAGGTCAACATGTTTGGAAGAATAGGAAAACGTTCGTTTGTTGATATTATTACCAATATTCGATATTGGGTCATTCATAGCATTACTATACCTTTCTTGTTCATTGACGGTTGGTTATTTGTCAACACCGGTTTAGCTTACGATGTATCCGGAAGCCCTCTGCCAAACGAGTATTTTACAAAGAGTCGACAAGGAATTCCATTAATAACTGGTTGTTTTGATCATTTGGAACAACTCGATTAATTTAGTAGATCATTTTAGGAGGCCCTAATGATTATAAATCGAACTGAAAGGATCTTCTGATCAATCAAGAGATCATTTGGATTCCATTAATAATGAGGATGGAGTATCACGCATTGATTAATCAGAAAGAGATTCAACAACGAAAATAAAGGATCCATAGCTTTTCCTTCTTATTGCAGTATGGGCTTCTGCTTTTATTTGACAATGATAAACACTTTGGATGATTAGCGCGTACAAGAACCTAAAGCCTAAGGAACTAGGCCAAAACTTTCCACTAAATCTTTGGTATTTCTTATTATTACATGTTTTCATTCTCCAAAGGTTCCCTTTAAAATGTGCAATTCTTGAATTGTAACTGAAGTGCAAATTTTACTGAAACCTATTTCTCTATTGGACAAAAGATTTGGAGAAAGTCGAATTGACACTTAGGGCAGTGAATGAACCTTGGTTCAAAATGAATATTTCAATAGTAGGACCAACAGATACGATAAAGGTTTGGAGAAAGGCGAAATGTTCATCCTGAACAAAAGATGCATCATGTAATGTGATGAAAGATGCATCAATCACTGCAAGCTAGAATTTTCTCCTTGTAATATCCATTGGAAATCGCATAATTTTCAGTTTGAAACTTTCAGTGCCTACATCTAGTGAGGAACATGATTACCAGCCATATAATGTTTTCTGAATGACTGATATATTTGCTAATGAAAATTGAGTGACTTGTTTTTTTGTTTGTTTCTAATTGTTTTTTCTTGCAGTTTGGTGGAATGCTCTGATATATGTAATTTGATGAAAGATGGTGAAGATGGACCATAGGCTGTACATTTAATCTTATATTTAGGTTAAATTCTTTATTTGAGCCTACAAAATTTCCAGGTGCTCTTTCACATCATTAAAGCTTTGATAGAGTTGTATATTCTCTATGCAGAAATTTGACAGGCTTTTATGTATATATACACCTACTTTTTCTTCCACCTTCCTGATTGAGGTAGGCGCCAATATTCTTTATGATATCAGAGAAAAATATTTATGCTTGTGTTCTTTTATTTGGTTTCCTGCCCGGTGTTCGGTACTTTCCTTGGAGCCCGACTTACCACTTCACCACAACCCTTGTTAGTTAATATTTATGCTTGTATTGTGAAGTGAGAAATGGAAATTAGAAATTAAAATACTAGCACATTGGTATTGGTTATGTTATCAATGAGAAAGCTAGGAGGAAAATGATCCTTTTTTATTCTGGGCAAATGAGTTTCTTTTGTCTGTTTGAGTATCTCTTTTTTTTTTTCCCTAAAATTTATTTCTTTTTCTATGTTCAATAGGTATGCTAATTGCTATTTACTGATGCTTTTACTAAACAGAGCTTTTACAGGTGGTTGTATTAACTATTTTATTTGTTCACCAAACTGATGTGGATAATTTCCAAGACTGGTGAAAGAAAATCATTCAAGATTACTATTCTACGAACATGTTATGTTATTATTATGCTAACACTTCACCGTGAAGTCAATGACGTGGGTTGAGCATCGTGAGGTTTCAGGTTCAATTCTCAGCAGAGACGAAAACATGAAGTGATTTCTTCCATCTGTTTTAGCGTTGGTAGATAGAGTTACTTGATACTTGTTGCTGGTGGGAGGTGACATGTATCTCGTGGAATTAGTCGAGGTGTACGAAAGTTGGCCCGAACACCACAGTTATCGGGAAAAAAAAAACACCACCACTTTTAGTATCTTTAATTCAATTCACATATTGGTAGCATCAAACTTTATTAGGAGTCTGCAAACATGAGATATAGTAACAATATTTTCTGCAAAATGCCATTATCACGTATATTAGAGTTGTTACCTTTTAACAGCCAGTTCAGGCTGTGGTGCAGCTAGGTCTAATGAGAAATTTTAGACCCTGCTTTTATCTTTAGCTCCGAATTCCACATACACCATCTTGATCCCCAAGTTAATTAACTGACATACAATATGAAGGCCTAAGGTAAATATTTAGAGGAAATTTCAAAAAGGAATTTTTACCTAAATAATATCTTTTAAATGCATTATTACTCTATATTTTATTACTTTTACCCTTAATAGTTAATTAGTCTCACTCACACTTTCCTCATCTCCTTCTCCCTCCAACCTTTTCCGGCGAACAACAACAACCATGCACTCCACCTCCCATTTTCCTATCTCAGCTTCACAACACCACCAAATAGACCCACGAAAAACAAATTACATAGCAACCAAATCGGAAAACCACCAAACTTCAACCAAAAATCATGAGCTCCGGCGAGCTCCATGAAAATCGGCGAAATGGAGACCCAAAAGCTCCTACCACCAGTAACCACGACCAATTTAAGGATATCTCTCGTTCCGGCCAGATCTGGTGAAATATTGACCAGAGCAGTAGCAATTTGTGGTGATCTGAGTTCATCGGAGCTTAGAGCTTGCCGATTGATGGTGGCTTTCGCTGGAAATGGAGCAACAAAGTTGTTTCGTGGCAGTTGCTGAAAATGGAGCAAGAAAACAAATTGTGAGTTTGCCGGTTGATGGTGGGTTTGCTGAAAATGGAGCAAGAAAGTTGTTCTGTGGAAGTTTTCAAGTGGGTTTATGGCAAGCTGGAAGGAGAAACAAGTTGTATTAAATATAAATTATAGTTGTAACACAATTCGAATTCAATATTATACGTGGTATGAATTCAATAGTTGTTATTTCAGAACAAATATAATATATTTTTAATAACGTAAATTAATTCAAGTAGTACGAAAATGTTTGGAATTCATATATAATACTTATAATATATTTGTATTAAAAATATTTTAATTATGTATTCACCACGTACATTGAAACATGTTTATAATATGTATAATATATCGAATTTAAAATGTATTACAATTGTTTTTTTTTCTTTTCTTATTAATGATGTTAAAAACATATTCAAATTAGTTTATGTGTTAGTACATTAAAATTGTGTTAGAAATGTATTATATATGTATTTAGTTGATTTGGCTATTTTTGATAAGAAAAGTAAAGCTATAATCTGAAAGAGTAAAGTTATACTATAATTCGTAAATAATCTTTTATAATACATTATCTATGTAAAAAGGCCTTTCAAAAATACCAGCTCAATTAAAATTAATTAAATTTTTATATCAACACTTTATTAATTACAATGTATACCAACTATTTAGATGTCAAGCAAAAAAAAAAATGTCGCCTCACTGTCTCTCTTTTTCAGCTTTTCTATTTCTCTCTCCTCCTCTTTCTTTCTCATCTTTCTTTCTTTTTCTTTGTGTTTTCTCTCTTTTTCTTTCTTTTTTCTTTTTTCTTTCTGTTTCCTCTCTTCTTCTTCTTTTTGTATTTAATATTTTTACTTTTTTCCCTTTCTTTTTTCTTTGTATTTAATATTTTTATTTTTTTCTTTGTATTTTATATTTTCACACTTCTCTTTTTCGTTCTCTGTCTTTCTCTTTTTTTTTTCACTTTTTCTTTTTCTCGTTGTATTTTGTATTGTTATCTCTCTTCCTTTTTGTATTTTGTATTTTTACCTCCCCTCCCCCTCCTCTCTTTTTCTTCTTTTGGATACAATTGTATCAACGAATACAAATACAATTCGTATCAATGAAATATAATTTGTATTCAATTATATCAACGAATACAAATACAATTCGTATTAACGAAATACAATTTGTATTCAATTGTATCAACGAATACAAATACAATTCATAAGCAAAATACAGTTTGTATTCAATTGTATCAACGAATACAAATACAATTCGTATCAATACATAGAAAACACAATTTGTACCAATGAATACAATTTCTCTTTATCTCCTCTTTGTATTATATATATTACAAATACAAATATAATTTGTATCAACGTAATACAATTTGTATTTAATATTTGTATCAACGAATACAAATGCAATTCTTATCTATAAATAAAAATATAATTCGTATCAACGAATACAATTTCTCTTTCTCACCTCTTTGTGTTATACATATATGTTATATACAAATACAAATATATCAATTGAGAATTGTATTTAGAGAAAAGGAGAGAAAGAGATGGAGGAAGGAAGAGAGGCAGTGAGAGGGAGGGAGAGGAAGAGAGGGGGGCGAGATTGGGGAGAGAAGGAGGAGAGGGGGGCGAGATTGGGGAGAGAAGGAGGAGAGTGGTCAGCGAAATTGAGAGAGAGGGAGGAGAGTGGTGAGAAAGAGAGATGAGAGAAGGAGAGGCTATATACCAATAGTTTTGATTAATTGGCAAGGAACGTAATTGATTTAAACTATAGGCATGGAACGTAATTAAGCCTCTAATGTTGGTGTGTTATGTAATTTTTTCAAATACTTACTCATACACGTTGTTTACACTAAACCAGATAATTTAACTTTACAGTTAAAAATTTGAAGTGAGAATATATATCATTTGATCATGGTTAAGTGAGAAATGTGTAATACTTTGGCTTTTGATATTAGTAGCTTGTTTGGCCAAACTTGCAAATCTGCTTATTTTGAAAAGTATTCTCATAAAAAATACTTTTGAAAATCAATTATTTGAATTCCGTAATTAATATGAAAAATATTTTTTTCAATATTAGAGTAGTAATTTGTGCTTGATCAAAAGTTTCAAAAGTGCTTTTATGAAAAAGCTATTTTATTTAGCTTTTGAAAATAATTTCCGCTACTATTTAAAAGCACTTATATTTATATCTTATGTTTAAGTGATTTATGTTTTTAAATATATATTCAACATCAGTACTCGTTTCTTAGTCCAACTATTATCATACACATATTTAAAATTAATCTGGCTGGAACTCATAAATATTAAATCTTAGATTCGCCTCTAATAACATCTTACATGTATATCCGAAGTATACCAAAAAGTAAAGAACCTACAAAACGATATGGTTTCTAAGAATGACTTTCAATCTTTTATACATAAAGGAATTTTATGTGTGCACTAAAAATATATACCCCGCCTCCATCTAAATGTATATGATATATTTCGAATTATAAGAGTCAAATTAATTTTTTTTACCGTAATTTTCATATCTTTTAAAATATTATGAAAACTATTCATTATTGTGACTCATAGTACTTTTTACAAAGTTTTCAAATATGTAAACTTTATTTAAGAAGTTAAAAGATTTTATGCTTGAATGCACAATCAAAATTAAGAAATTATTCACAAAATTCAAACCGCCTCACATAAAATTGAGACCGAGAGAATAAGACATAAAACACTATTTCTCAACTGTTGTTGTTATGAACTATTTTTTTTTTTTTTTTTTTGAATCGAAACTATTTTATTTTATTCAAGTTAGTTCATTTGTCTTTTGTTCTTATTCAACATGTTTGAGCTAAAGTTAGCCTAGTTCTTCTTTTATGCTCGAAATTAACACTTGCACAAACTCTTTTGATTTTCAGTGAGGATGGCAATGGGGTGGAGCGGATGTCGGACGGGATGAATTTTAGGCTATACAAGGTGTGGGTTTAAATCTATGTAGGTGCGAGAACGAGGCAGGTTAAAATAATTTTTAAAAGAATGGATACGAGCGAGGCAGGTGCGCGGGTCTATGCGGGTTTAAAAAAATAAAAGCTAAAATATTATGATTTGGTTTTGAATGGTCTAAGGGCAGTGCTTCTAAGTTAAAAAAATGTTTCTTTTTTTGTTTCTCGCTAGGTGTCTGGTATTCGTATTGGATCCTCGACTAATTCGGATCACGCGTTGTAGGGGCCATTCTGGGAGGTAGCGCTCTCAACAGGATTTTCTCCATACCCAGGGCTCGAACCCGAGACCTCTGGTAAAATATGTCTCTTCTTCTTCTGATACCATTTTTTCTGATTGATGAACTAATATTTCCAAATGTAGATCATTTTAGTATTCGTAATCTGTAGTAATCACAAATGGTACTCAGTAATTTGATTTCTTAAGTGACGCAAATTATGCAGGGCGAATTTAGATAAAACGAGGCGATACAGATTGAAAATAAAAAATTATGCTATACAGAACGGGGTGAATTAAAATCTACGTTAGTTTATGCAGGTGTGTCGCCCAATCACTTCACCCCGCCCCATTTGTCATTCCTAATTTTCAGCAAACAATCATTTCAGTTTTAAAATCTCTCTTTATCTACTACACAAATTGCAAGGTCATCCACCAACTTATGAGCTCATTTTTTGCATATCAAACCAAGAAGAAATATGGAGTCATTGATATTACCAATACAATCAATCACTTTAGTGTAAATTTTAAAAAAAAATACTACAGTATAATCAAAAGATAGACTATGAAATATGATAGAAATTCATTCAAAAGCTTATACCTAAGGTCATCACTAAAACATGTTTTAGGCCAAATTGACTTAAAAAGGCAAAAAAAAGTGTCAAAATAAAAATTGTTTTTGCACGAATTATTCCTCAAACGAATTGGTGTTTACTTTTTTTTTTTCATATCTCAAATGTTTAATCTTTATTCATTTGCTTATTTAATTAAATTTTTTTATAAAGTATTCTTATCTATCCAAACTTAATTCGCTCGTTATAAGTTTAAAATTCTTTTTTTATCTTCTGAAATTGAATTTTTGTCTTGCTCGATAAGTTTTATAGGAATTAAGTTATGCAACATAATTTCTGTAGCATTTTTTAAAATTTGTTATAGTATTTAGAAATGGAGCAAGGACAAAAATGACCCTTCGACCAAACTAATTTCATGCCTTGGTCAAGAGCTAATTTTTTACTTTTTTGCTTGCCAACTCGCTGGCCCTTTTTTTGCTGCTCTTCTCTCAATTTTTTGCTGCTCTTCTCCCTTTTTTTTTGTTGTAAAAACTTTTTTTGTAACAATAATTTGTGTGTAATAAATATATTAATACATAATTAATGTATAATATATACACACTAATTTTTTTCTACAATAAAAAAGAGAGTGTATTTTCTACATGTATTTTTTATCTAAATACACATATCTAGATAACTGTATCTTCGTTTCTTTTAATGGATTGATACAACTTTCACATGTATTGATACATATTGTTATAATAAAATACATATATGAGTATTCTAAAGTATTGATACATATATATAATATATCTAATAAATATTGATATGGTAAAATAAATATATACAATCTGATACATATATGATACCTATATTCAATGCAATACAATCATAATAGATACTTTTTTAGAGAATCATGATACATTTTTTATACATATACACTCATGATAGATTCAGTTTTATACAAAAATAACAAAGTTTTTATACACATCTTATACAAATACATATTTTATACAATAATAATATAATTTATTTACATATTCTGATACATATTTGATGCAACAATTATACAATTTATCTACAATTATATTTGATTGTTAAAGAAAAGAGCAGATTTCTTTTAGCAAGAAAAAAGTAGCTATAAAAGCAAGCAACATAAAATATTAGTAAAAGAAAAGGCCAAAATGGCACAAATATAAAAATGGTCATTCAGCTGGAAATTACTTTGGCCAAATGGCCATCCAGGATCCTTTCCCCTTTAGAAATTGGAATTATGCTTTTGGGACATATATTCTTTATCCTTTAGAGAGAAAAAAAACTGATACCTAGTATTGGATGATAAAGTATATGCGTGGGTCTCTTTGTATCTTCTTTTTAAAAAAAAAAAATATATTACGCTCACAAAATGACTTTTGTGGTATCATGTCACAAAAAATAGTATTGCTTATTTTGGTGTCATGAATATAATTTGCTATGTCTTTTTATGACATAACATATAAGATATTATAATATAAAAATGCATGCCCTTCAAAAAGCTATTAATTATTTGATGTTAGGGATATTTACGGTCACTTGCTTGTTACTAAAAATGGTGAAGGTTAAAAATTAAATATCATCAGATTTAAAAGTAAAAAATAAAGATCATCCAAAATTACGTATATGACATTTAAGTCCCTTTTACACAATTAATTCCTAAAAATCTCCTCATTCAAAGTTTCTAACAAATGACAAGGACGCTTTGTTAGTTTGTCAAACCTCTAACTCATAAATTTTCAAACATTTTATCAAAGCTATTTATCTGAATAAACAAACTCATGCAATCAAGATTCAAAATTAATGTAACGACCCTGATGCAATTATTGAAATACATATATTAAATAACAAATAAAGTTATGTAGCATTATATTTTTTTTCAATTTGAGTAGAATTACATCAAAAATAATTTATACTTAAAGGACGATAAATTAATAAGTGAAGAAGACAAGAAATGACTACAATAATATTATTCAAATTAAAGTATGCACTAACTACGACAGAAAGAAATTGACCCTTTAGTTCCTCGATAACATTCATACTAAGAACCCATTTGAATTGACTTATTTTAAATGTTTTTAAGTTAAAATAGCTTTTAAGCTGTTTATAATGTTTGGGTAAGGCAAAAGAGTGCTTCTGGACATTTAATTTTAAGCCAAAATAACAAAAAAAACTAAAACTCAAAAATTAAAATTTCCAACTTAAAAAAAGCAGCTTAAAATAAGCTTATCCAAAGAAACTCTAAAAGAGTTGTGATTCCTAAAATCATCATACTGTTTATCTACCAAATCAATATTCATATCAAAAGAGTCGTGGTTCCTAAATTATTGAGAAACACAATAATTTTGGAGTTTTTTTTTTCATATCAATAACAAGCTTAACATAAAATTAAGACAGTGTCAGAAATATCTTTTCTCCAAATTCTTCATTGCACTCGTCGTAAAAATAATCGTCAAGTTAACATTGAGATACTAAGCTACAATTTATTTTAATCATTTTTGTCAGTTTATCAAAGATAATTTTTCTTTTTTGGTGTTGGTCCATATGAAATATGATCCATATAGCGTGATTCCTGAAATGAATATACATTATCTTTGAGCAGCGTTTAAAGTAATTAACGGCTATACATCTCACTTTTTTTTAACATACATACCAAGGGGTATGTCTCCGCTTCATTAATTTTTACTCAAGTAATTATTAATACACATCCGAATGGTTGATATGTGGACTGATAAGCATGAAAGATTGAAATTGCATTCTAGCTTTTTCTATTTTTGGTGTATTCTTTATTAATTTAAAAGACATTATATCAATTTTCTAACTTTTTCTTTTGTAGCATTACGATATTATTAATAATAATATTAAAGATATAAAGCCAATTCTTTAGCAGAATTCCACATTACCCCTCTAACATTTAAGGGTTGGGAAAAAATACCCCCTCCACATATTGAATGAGAATGATAACCCCCTTATGCAATATTTTTCAATGAGAATTTTCATTTTTTTGAATAAATATATTTTTTCTAAAATTAAAATAAGAAAATTAACCTCCAATCCTTGAAAAACTTTGAATTTCAAGGGAATTTTTTGGGTGCTAAACACTGAATTTTGAAGGCTAGATTTATTTTTTATTAGTACTTTTTTTTGGAATAATTTGAATATTTGATAAGTATCTCATTGAGTGAGGTGTTTGGCCATGAAAATAAAAAAAAAATCACTTTATTTGAAATTTTCAAAGTTGGAGTTGTGTTTGACCATAGTTTTTGCAATAATTATCTAAAATTTAAATGTATCTTTTAATAAAATATAAAATATGATTTAAAAATTAAATACAATTTAAATGAAGTTATTTTATGAAAATAAAAAATTTAAATTTTTTCAAAAAAAAAAAGATTATAGAAAATGGTGAAAATAAGTATTGGGCTCTTTTCTAAATTCCAAATACAATTTCAAGTTGTATTTGATATTTATATGGTCAAACAAAATTTTTAGAATAAAGTGAATTAATTTTTCAAAATATAGTGAAAAATAACCATGGTCAAACATCTCCTAATATTTTTAAGAAAAATATAAAAAAAAATCAAATAATTCAAATGTTATAAAAAATACATTTTTTTTTCAAATAATCCAAATATTATTGAAAAAAAATTATTTCATACAATCCAAATGTGATTGAAAACCTACTGTTTTTCTAATTTATATAATCCAAATGTTATTGGAAGAAATAAGCTTTTTCCAAATAATCAAAATGTTATTGAAAAAAAAATAATCTAATAATTCAAATATTATTGATTTTTTTTTTTCAAATAATCCAAATGATACTAGAAAAAAATATTATTCTTTTTTCAAACAATCCAAAGGTTATTGGGAAAAAACTGCTTTTTTTTCCTAAAAAAATATGACTCACTCAATGAAATAATTATCAAATTATTCAGGAAAAAAGTACTAATGAAAAATAAATTTAATCCTTGAAAATCCTCAATCGACAGCAACTCCGTCCTAGCGAAGTAAAGTCTCTGCCCCTATCGCTTGATTGATCTGATCAGACACTTGCTCTTCCCTACTTTTGACAGAAGAATAAGAGCACAAGTTATCCCTAGTAGTATACTACAATAGGCTGGAGGACTGATACTATAAGTAGGACAAAGGCCTTCAAAGAGAAATGAAAGGATTTTTTGAGCATTTTTTCACTTATCCAAGGAATCCCTTTCTTGACATTTGTATTTGAGAGAGAGAGTTATGCTTAGGTCAGTTCTTTCAGTCAGTGTTCAATGCCAAAATAAATTCCTCAAATTCAATATTTTTTAAGGATTGGGGGTTGGGAGGTGGGAGTTAATTATCTTATTTTAGTTTTAGAAAATATATATTTATTAAAAAAAAAATTCTCACCGAAAAATATTGCATAAAGGAATTATCATTCCCATTCAATATGTAGAGGAGGTATTGTTTCTTGACCCTTAAATATTAGGAAGGTAAAATGGAATCCACTCTTTCTTTAATATTATGATATCAATTCTTTAACATTTATTTTTTTATAGCATTACGATTACTTTATAATTGTATTAACCTAAAAGAAACCCAATTTTTTTTGTTAGTTATCAATATCAAAAGTTTCATTCTTTTTCAAGAATGCAAACATAGCAAGTGTGCCCAATTTCATATTTGTTCGTGTTCTCCATTTTAATATATGTTTATTAATTATTTATAGAATTAAACTTGATTCATTTTATATGATGAAAATAACTAATTAATGTTTTAAATTGATAAAATAAAAAATAATGCACCCTATGTATATTCTGTCTTATTTGAAATAATACTGTCACAATTCAATTATCGGGTCGTGCAGGCACCTACTCTAATCCATCTACATAGGAGAACGTTTACCACCCGATCCAACAGGTAATGCGAAAAATAAAGTAGAACCATAAATAACCTTTTTTATCACATGAAAATGTTTACAATATAATGCGAAAAAACCTCTTTTAAAATACATACACTCTCCCTAGGTTCTAGTCTAAGCCGGCACAAGAGCTAGTACAAGAAAATGTAAAAGGACACAACTCCACCATAGAACGAGAAGTAGGAGCTGCTGGAAATCACCATCATCATGTACCTATGAAACATTACCAACCCTGCAACCAGACTATACCCAAAAAGGTATAGCAAGAGTAGGATCCGTACAAACACACGTACTGGTAGGCATCATCGGTCGACCCGAATTCACTCATACCATCATATAAGAAATCAAGGGAAATACACATTTAATATAACGCTTCAATCCGTTTGCATCCACCTTTATCAAATCCCTTCGGAACCCAAACTTTTCTAACCCTTCTGTTGCCAACTCCACCACTATAGACGCTATGCTCTGACTCCTACGACTTTCCAAGTCACACTTAACCCTTATACTTCCCAAGTCACTCTTATCACCTAGACTTTCCAAGTCACACTTAACTCTTAGACTTTCCAAGTCACACTAACCCTTAGACTTCCCAAGTCACACTTATCACCTAGATTTTCCAAGTCACATTTATCACCTGGACTTTCCAAGTCACACTTACCATTGCCAACATCTATGCCCGTACCCGTACTATCATTTCCTTACCCAAGTCAACCGCTATGACTCAACAACTCGGAATAAACCCCACTACTTGGTGACGTAGACCACACCTGTCATACCGACAACTACTAGTACAAAATTGCCCCCAATGACCCTCAGGGCCACACTCAACAAGTAACAACAACCAACATCATAACCAGACCACAAGTCTCCTCCTTAACTTATCAACTGCATGTAACAAGTCTAACTGACCTTGACAATTTTTAGTGACAATAACAGATATCCTTTTTACATAACCCAGACCAAATAAGGATCTCTAGGACACTATTTACGCCAATAACATGTGATCCCGGTTCACCGAAGAACCACCTTGTCACTTAAGCACACTAACTCGGCCCTTCAAGGACCAACTATGTACCAAATAATAATAAATTTCGGCCCTCTTAGGAACTCAATATGTAAAGAATAAATAGTACACCTACACTGAATAAAGTAGTACAACATATAATAACTGCAAGTAGTATAATTCCAGACTCTCAGTCTACCTTTTGACTTATCAACCACAGGGAACAGGTTCAACAATCATTCAACAACAATAATAAATATGATATTTACCCTTTTTCCATTACCCGGACAAATCAAGAATTCCTATACCAACACCTAGTATTAACCTGCAATGCCCGGTCTACCCCAGGACCAACCCCATAATTAAGTGTAATAATTCGGCCTCTCAAGGACCAACGTATACAAGCACAAATTCAGCAATCAACCCGATCCACTCATAAAACCTTCGACAAACACAGTCAATAATGTATAATTAAACTCGTACGAGGCGTGGTACCCGAGCCAACTAATACAGAACTTGTACCAGGCGTGGTACCCGAGCCAACCGTTAGTATTCCGTACAAAATATGATAGCCGAGTCCACCAATAGTATTTTCCATACCAGGCGTGATACCCAAGCCAACCGTTAGTTTACCCGTACCAGGCGTGGTACTCGAGCCAACCGAATGTCATAACAAGTCCAAATCAATCAGAACCAATGAACAAACATACTTGTAAAACCAACAAGCAAACGAAAGAAGTTCATTTCACAAGAATCATTCCCGGACAACTAGACATTCACAAAACATTCTCTAAACATGCAACTCATACCCTACTACGAAATAGTACGTGAACACATAATGCATATTAGAAGTCAACAACCATCACCTACCCTTATCCCGGGTACATAACTCAACCTTGGGTCCCGTCCAAAGACCAAATCCCCGTTTACCCCTTTTTAACACACACTTAGTAATTCCATTTATTCTTTATTCTCGAAACTTCTCCTAGGACCAAATCACAATAGGGGAAAACCTCCCCAAACCTTGAAATGTTCAACCATCCTAGTTATTCTATCCCTTTATATCGAATCTTTCCCAGGACTCCCCTTTTACAACGTAATTCCATTTAGATACCCAAGATTTTTCGATTCCTCGAACCTTCCTGACATCCCAGTCTCTGAATCATATCATCTTGCCATACCTGAACAACATGTATAACCCGAAAATATAACATCATTTAATAATTTGATTCAACCAAATCCTAGTTCACACATAACCAACACCCCAGTCCACCAGACTCCCTTCCCGAAGGCCTAAGCATGGATTCTCCTTTTCAACTATACAATAAGTATAAAAATGTAAATAGGTCAATCTACTCGATAAGAAAACCTAGCCTACTTGGATGCCAAGTAGCTGCACAATGAAATTTCTGGCTTTGTGAAGGCATTTTCTGATGGATGACAAGCTCGAAATCCATGGTTTTGCATCTTTTTAGCCAGAATCTTCCCTCTCCATGACTCCCAAGCCTTGGAGCAGCCTAGGAGGGTTCTTCGAGTAACCCTCGTCTGTTTTGGGGCTGAATGGGGGAGAATAAAATTATAAAACTCATTTTTAGTTTTCTGATCCCGTTGCTCCGCAATAGCAGTACCGCCATAGTGGAACCATCCGCTATAGTGGTGTTGACCGGCGTTGACTTCCGCTACAGCGGTAATTTCTCCGCTATAATGGAGGTCGCTACAACGATGTGCCAACCACTATGGCGGTTGACACGGGATAGAAAGTCGTAAAGTCCCCTAAATTAGTCCATTTTACAACACACTCTTTTTCTTGTCATTTCGGAATAATCCCTTCACGTCAACCTCGATTCGAGAGTTCTACTTACCCAAATTTGATTTCGAAAAGTCCTCCGGACTCCTTTATGTCTTAGCTAAATGGAAAACTAGCTCAAAATAGGACACGTTACCCAATCCTTACTCGGATTGTCCTAGACCATACCTCGCTCCAAAACCGGCCGAGACTAGCCTAGCCTAGAATTTTCAACTCCCAAATCTGGAAGTTTTCTGACTCAAAACTTGGCATGAAAAGTTTACCCATAATGATAAACTTGGTTGTTATAACAGATACTAATTTACCTATTGCTCATCCCCGAACGATCTCTAATACAGAAAGAGAAGAAGGAGCCCGCCCCCTGAACCTTAACGGTCTACCTTGACAGCATAAATATGACCTTACGCAAATCACCAAAACTTTCCAATCTCTTGGTGTACCCAACTCAATCAAACTTCAACCCACTCCAGCTCTATCAAGAAATTCCTTCCTTCGAGCTGCACAAGGCTAACTAGATTACCCCTCCTCGAGTGTCCAAGAAATCTGGGGCCTCATCGAAACACCGGAGTGAAAGAAACTCAACTAACGAATAAAAACAATGTTTCCACGCCAAAGGGATTAGATCCCACCATGACGACCTCTTTCCCGCTATACCCAGAGTTCTCCTAACCCGAACTCTATTCCATAAGCTTCCTATGGGGTGCTATGCCCCTCACATATCATAGTATCACCTTACTCCTATCAACAATATGCCCCAAGACACCATGTATCTCTAAACCACACAACAACAAAAATTTCGTTGGAACCCATCCTAGCTTGAGATTTTTGTCAACTCTCATCTTAAGAAGAACTCTACCCGGGCACTTACACCCTAATCAATGCTATAGCGAGCACACCCTCATCACCCAATGAACAGTGACACCAAGTATTATCATGATCGACCAGAGGGATAACAATGTTAAAGAATCTATTTAATAACTCAACTCCCTCAATCAACCCTACCACTAAGGATCATCAATAACAAACCAGCCACTAATCACTCTCATAACATAAGCCTATAAGCAGTGTACAATACTACTCAGTCAATTACTGGTTATTTGCCAAATTCTACATGAGTGATTATTCTCATCGATGGTCAATCATAATTCTACTAATACCCCAGACTATCATACCCCTTCCTTTTATCCCGTATGGATGCTAAATAAATCATGCAATAGCTCGCCGCTCAATTAGCGATCTAAAATGACCCAGGAATGAAAGCAAGACAGGGAAAAAAAGACATGCATTTTGTCCCTCCCCTTCCCGCTATAGCGGTCGTCACTATGCTATAGCAGTATTGCCGTAGTGAGAAAATTCTCACTATAGCGGGATCATCATAGTGATACCATTCCGCTATGGCGGTCCCGATGGTAACAACCCAAAATTTTTTACCATTTTCTGCAAAAAAAATCCCTCATTCCCCTTCTTTGTTTTCACATTAACACATGAAATCACGTTATGATATTAAAACATAACCTCAAGACCAACCTCAACTATGCATAGTTCAAAAATTAACACCACATTTTCATAAAAATAAATTATTAAATGCATCAGAACCGCGTACAATAACACATTCTCGCTATCGTACACTACTAGTCCCCCATTTTCCTTTCTATGGTTCTCAACCAATCCTGACGGTCCCAAAACCAAAGCTTCCCCACAATCATCAATCCTTTTTTGTTCCCTTACCATCTATACCAACGGTAAGTCTATACCCGAAAGTAATACAAACCATTCTAATTAAGGCACACCGTAATTTATCACTGAAGCAAATCACAAATTTTAAAATTGAAATAAATTTTCTTAAGTCATAATCATGAGTTACCACAAAAAAATTCTTACCGCAATTCCCGCTATCAAGCAATAATAGCCCCTTTTTCCCCATGGTTATCAATCAATCCCAACTCCTAAAACTAGAGTTTTTCTACAGTCATAAGCCTTGTTCCCTTATCACTTTTTACCAATGCCAAGTCCATTTCTGAATTGTAATACCACTTTACTAATTCATTCAAGTATACATAGAAAGTCATTACCAACCAAAGCACACAAATTCAAGTTATGGCTCCTCCCGGACCAAAATACTCACCACAAGGCAAGCACTTTTACCTCACATGACTGTAATCATACAAGTAGTACAATACACATAGTTTCAAATTTCAAGCCACAGAATAATCAAACAATTGCGCACCACACATTTGCAGTCATTCAAACAACATCAATACACATAAGCACAATCTCAAGTCTCAACCTTTGACACTCAATCAAATTAGTTTTATTACCTTTTATTTACTTCATGGACGACCGTTAGCCGATTCATCCATCCTTTACATAGCCTCCCAGGCGAGATACCAATTGGAACTTTTCCGGTTCTAATTTTTCTTGCTTGTCTTATCGCATCCAATGACATCATTTACTTCGTTGAGATACCAATTGGAATCGAGAGATATCAATTGAAATCAACCCATACCAGCAAGTGAATGAACTGCATGAAAAGAAATGAAAGACGAGAGATGTTTCTTAGAATGCTTCATAGCTTCCCAAAAATTAGAAGTGGACGTCAACACACCAATCCCAGGACTCTATTCGACATTTTGCTCTTGTACTGGGAGACCGGTAACCTGAGCTCTGATACCATTTGTCACGGCCCAACTACCAAACCATGCGGGCACCTACTCTAATCCACCTAGATAGGAGAACCCTTACCACCCGATCCAACAGGTAATGCAAAAAATAAAGAAGAACCATAAATAACCCTTTTTATCACATGAAAATGTTTACAATATAATGCGAAAAAAACTCTTTTAAAATGTATACACCCTCCCTAGGTTCTAGTCTAAGCCGGTACAAGAGCTACTACAAGAGTATTACAAGAGAATGTTAAAGGACACAACTCCACCATAGAACAAGAAGTAGGAGTTGCTGGAGATCACTATCGTCATGTACCTATGAAACATCACCAATCATGCAATCAGACTATACCCAAAAAGGTATAGCAAGAGTAGGATCAGCATAAACACACGTACTAGTAGGCATCATTGGTCGATCCGAATCCACTCATACTATCATATAAGAAATCAAGAGAAATACACATTTAATATAATGCTTCAATCCGTTTGCATCCACCTTTATCAAATCCCCTTCGGAACCCAAACTTTTCTAACCCTTTTGTTGCCAACTCCACCACTATGAGACGCTATGCTCTGACTCCTACGACTTTTCAAGCCATACTTAACCCTTAGACTTCCCAAGTCACACTTATCACCTAGACTTTCTAAGTCACACTTAACCCTTTAGACTTTCCAAGTCACACTAACCCTTAGACTTCTCAAGTCACACTTATCACCTAGACTTCCCAAGTCACACTAATCCTTAGACTTCCCAAGTCACACTTATCACCTAGACTTTCCAAGTCACATTTATCACATGGACTTCCCAAGTCACACTTACCATTGCCAACATCTATGCCCATACCCGGACTACCATTTTCTTACCCAAGTCAACCACTATGACTCACTAACCCAGAGTAAACTCCACTACTTGGTGACGTAGACCACACCCATCATACTGACACCTACTAGTACAAAATTGCCCCCAATGACCCCCAGGGCCATACTCAATAAGTAACAACAGCCAACATCATAACCAGAACAGAAGTCTCCTCCTTAGCTTATCAACCGCACGTAACAAGTCTAACCGACCTTGACAATTCTTAGTGACAACAACAGATATCCTTTTTACATAACCTGGATAAATAAAGATCCCTAGGACATCATCTACGCCAATAACATGCGACCTCGGTTCACCGAAGAACCACCTTGTCACTTAAGCACACTAACCCAGCCCTTCAAGGACCAACTATGCACCAAATAATAATAAATTTTGGCTCTCTTAGGAACCCAACATGTAAAAAACAAATAATACACCCAAACTAAATAAAGCAGTACAACATATAATAACTGCAAGTAGTATAATTCCAGACTCTCAGTCTACCTTTTGACTTATCAACCACAGAGAACAGATTCAACAATCATTCCACAACAATAATAAACATAACATTTACCTTTTTTTCATTACCAAGATAAATCAAGGATTCCTATACCAACACCTAGTGTTAACCTGCAATGCCCGATCCACCCCATGACCAACCCCACAATTAAGTGTAACAACCCAGCCTCCCAAGGACCAATATATACAAGCATAAATCCAGCAATCAACCCGATCTACTCATGGAACCTTTAATAAACACAGTCAACAAGGTATAATTAAACCCGTACCAGGCATGGTACTCGAGCCAACTAATATAGAACTTGTACCAGGCGTGGTACCTGAGTCAACTGTTAGTATTCTGTACCAGGCGTGGTACCCGAGCCAACCATTAGTATTTTTCATACCAGGCATGGTACCCGAGCCAACCGTTAGTATACCCGTACTAGGTGTGGTACCCAAGTCAACCGAATGTCATAACAAATCCAAATCAATCACATCCAATGAACAAACATACTTGTAAAACCAACAAACAAATGAAAGAAGTTCATTTCAGAAGACTGATTACCGGACAACTAGACATTCACAAAACATTCTCTAAACATGCAACTCATACCCTACTACGAAATAGTACGTGAACACATAATGCATATTAGAAGTCAACAACCATCATCTATCCTTACTCCGGGTACATAACTCAACCTTGGGTCTCATCCGAAGACTAAACCCCCATTCACCCCTTTTTAACACAACTTAGTAATTCCCTTTATTCTTTATTCCCGAAACTTCTCCTAGGACCAAATCACAATAGGGGAAAACCTCCCCAAACCTTGAAATGTTCAACCATCATAGTCATTCTATCCCTTTATACTGAATCCTTCCCAGGACTCCCCTTTTACAACGTAATTCCATTTAGATACCCAAGATTTTTGGATTTCCCAAACCTTTCCGACATCCCAGTCCCTGAATCCTATCATCTTGCCATACCTGAACAACATTTACAACCCGAAAATATAACATCATTCAATAATTTGATTCAACCAAATCCTAGTTCACACATAACCAACACCCCAGTCCACCAGACTCCGTGCCTGAAGGTCTAAGCATGGATTCCCCTTTTCAACTATACAATAAGTATAAAAATGTAAACATGTCAATCTACTCGTTAAGAAAACCTAGCCTACCTGGATGCCAAGCAGCTGCACAATAAAATTTCTGGCTCCGTAGAGGCGTTTCTTGATGAATGATAGTCCCGAAATCTATGGTTTCGCATCCTTTTAGCCGAAATCTCCCCTCCCCATGGCTCCCAAGCCTTGGAGCAGCCTAGGAGGGTTCTTGGAGTGACCCTCGTCTGTTTTAGGGCTGAATGGGGAAGAATAAAATTATAAAACTCATTTTTGAGTTTTCTGATCCCGTTGCTCCGCTATAGCGGTCCACGCTTTGCTATAGCGGTCCACGCTTTGCTATAGCGGTCCACGCTCCGCTATAGCGATATTGCCATAGTGGAACCATCCCCTATAGCGGTGCTGACCGGCGTTGACTTCCGCTATAGCGGTAATTTCTCCGCTATAGCGGAGGTCGCTACAGCGATGTGTCAACCGCTATGGTGGCTGACACGGGATAGAAAGTCTTAAAATTCCCAAATTGGTCTATTTTACAACACACTCATTTTTCTGTCATTTCGGAACAACCCCTTCACATCAACCTCGATATCGGGAGTTCTACTTACCCGAATTCGATTTCGAAAAGTCCCCAGACTCCTTTATATCTTAGCTAAATGGGAAAATAGCTCAAAACAGGACACATTACTCAATCCTTACCCGGATTGCACTAGATCATATCTCGCTCCAAAACCGGCCGAGACTAGTCTAGCCCAGAATTTTCAACTCCCAAATTCGAAAGTTTTCTGACTCGAAACTTGACACGAAAAGCTTACACGTAACGACGAACCCGGTCGTTACAAATACTCCATAGCTGGTGAGAGAATTCACAATTAATACTATAATTTTTCTGTTTAATGTATCAAATTATCAACCACAAATTTTTCAACGGGTAAGAAAATTTATAATAGATCAAAGCATATTATTTTTTTGGTAACTGAAATCTTTATTATCTGGAAAAATATTTACACTGTAAATAAAAAATTCAATATGTGGCAAAAGCCCCTTCTAATTCTACCTATTTCAAAAAATCAGATAATTGACTCCTACACAGTAATTTAACTATACAATCTCCTCCATAGCCACTGATGCATCATGCAAACTTCAAGGGTATGAATTCAATCTTTAGTTGACCATATCCTCTAATATGCACCTCTTGTGTGATCAATCTTATAATCCCTTCACAAGTGTTCGTCTTTTCCTAAAATATTCTCTGATTTTGCTCCATTCATATATAATAAATGCAACATGCTAAGACCACTCTATACAACCATAGTAAATTTCCCTTTCCCATACTGTATAGCCCATGTGGGTTCATCGTTCCAGCCCTATACACTTCTATTTATTCTTATTCATACAAGCATTGATTTCCAGATCGTAGCATATTATTATCTTGAAATAGTTGTGGTTCTTTGCTCGTTGATTTATTTGCCTGTTAAATATAAATAATTTCAACTCAATAACAAAAAAAATCATTATAAAATTAGAAAGAGGAATTTAGTTATCTTTGAATATTACCATCAATAATATCGCAATGTTGCTAAAAAAAAGTTAAAAAATTGATCTCATGTCTTTTATTATAATAATACACCAAAATAAAAGATAAGCTAGAAAGCAACCTTTCATACTTATCAGTTCGCTCCGGAGCAGAGTCAAATCTCATACCGGACCAAGACTATTTTGAATTATTAGGTTGTCCATCAAGTCAAAGAATAACTCAATCTATGGAAATAAAATTATAAGAGTCTCAATAAAATTAGTGGCTTAAATTAATTTTCAATAAGAATTATTTGTTTTCTCCCTCATTGTTGTAAGTAGTGTAGTATTCTCAAAAGATATAAAGTCTTAAACATCACGTAGTAATATTATTTCTCTTATTTATGTATCTAGTAACTAATTCAAGTAAATAAGATATTAGCCATGTAATTGCAATGCAATCTATTGGATATTATTTTATAGATTTTATTTTTTAATATGAAGATGTGAGTAATTTAATTCAAAATTATAAAATATATCTACTTTAAAAAGTAGCAACAATCCTTTATAAAGATTATTTTACTTCTTATTTTTTACTTTTTTCTACAAACTTTAAGATTTATCTAAACAAAAATAAAATTATAAAATATATTATTAATTAAAAAAAATTGAGGCCTCAATATTTTGGAGCCTAAGCATAAACTTTATTATCCTCCTTCTTAAATCAACCCCAGTAGAGATCATGCGTAACCTTCGAGTATACATGATCAATTGATATCCATTGACAAATGATAACAAAATTTATCAATGTCTTAAGTGAAATGAAATCTTCTTGGTAAAAATGAGCACCAACTACAAAATTTTCAAGTAAAGAAGTTTTAAAAATTATGCATAAATTTTTGTATTAAAATATATAAATACGTACCGAAATCATTGAAAGTAAACTTATAAAAACAAATCCAATTTATATTAAACTCTATTCTCTAGGTTTTCAGGATTACCGCATTTATGAATGGTCTTAAAACTAAGGACTATTTGTCTAAATTTTTTAGAAACAAAATAATGTTTAGTGAAATTAATCTATTAGGGGTCGTTTGGTGTGAGGGATAAGAACAAATAGTCTTGGATAAAATAAATAGTCCAGGGATAAATTTTGGTTTCTTGTTTGGTTGTCAAGTTTGGGATAACTTATCCCACCATTTATACCATAGTGAAGGGATAAGTTATCCCATATATATGGTGGGATAAGTTATCCCGAGATAACTAATTCCGGGATAATTAATCCCGGGATAACTTGTTTCCAACCAAACGACCCCTTAGTAACTACTTTTTTTCTATACTTTAGAAGAGAAGGTTTCAACATGTCAGTTTATTGGCATAAAATAAAAGTATGAGGGTATTAATGTCTTTAAAAGATTTTGCAAAATTAACTTGCTTATAAAAGTTGTATTATTTGCTTTCTTATTTGAACCTCTTCAAAAAGCTCTAATAATTGTCCATTCGTTTCTATTTAATTACATACCATACCCTACAACTGAATTGAGGAGTATGGTGGTCCCCAGTCCCCACTGAACTTTTCTATTGCCATAAATGTGACGTGGACCTTAGTCTTTTATATATTTTTCCATTAATTGGAGTATGAAGGGAAAATAGTACTATTTTATTTTGGTTTGTATCAAATTGTTTAAATTTAATATATTTAAGGAAATTAATAAGATGTAATTCATATAAATGACATTTTTTATTTATCTTTTATATTTAAATTAAATTCTCTTATTTAGTATTGACTTGACAAACTTTTTAAAAAGTAATAAATACTCTTTTTGTTCTTTTTTAGTTGTCATAGTTTTCCTTTTTAGAGTCAAACAATACAAATTTTGATCAATATTTTAAGATGTATTTTTTAATCGTATTGAAAAAGAAAAAATTGCAACTTATAGTACTTTTCATGTAGGTTTTGAATATCTAAATTTTAATTTTAAAATAATAAATTAATCTAATTTAATTAAGCTTTGAAAATTAGTCAAATTGGCTCTAAAAAAATGAAACATGACAACTAAAAAGGAACCAATGGAGTATAATGATAATTTTACGATGCTACCCGTTGAATTGTAATAATTTCAATGTTTTAAAAAATAACTATAATTAATAATGAGGATAAATTAGAAATTAAGTCATATTATCTTTTAAATTTTTCAAATTAGATAAGTTAAAAATATATCTATTTTTGATATAATAAATAAGTAAAAGTAGACAAAGATAGTACAACTTATAATTTTAATTTCACAATGCTGACACGGGCCATTTCCCCTAGCAAATGTTTCAACATGTATGCTTAATGTCATTTTAAGAAAAAAGCTGAGGTTATTTTAGTCTTTTCATATCACTCAATGAAACGTGGCTTGATCCTAAAATGAAATATCCATGTTTTATCTTGCTATCATAAACTCACCATTGTATGGATCTAGCGAGGCCAGCGGTTGTAGTTTTCGTAAGTGTTTTGCTTTTTTAGTGAATAAGTATTGGGGTTTTCTCTTTTTGATATTTTATCGGAAAATAATTTGAAGGTTATAGTGGTAAGTTTTCTCAGCCATTTTTATTTAAACCCTAATAAAGAATCTTGGTTCTATTATCTCTATAACAATATTCATGCAATCGTATAACGATGATAAGCTTTCAATTGAAACTATAACATTATTTATTTTTCATTTTGTTTTTCTTGATGAAACTATTTTTTTGTGACGTCTTTGATGGAGGACGGGCTAATAAGAGCGAGTCAGGTAAGACCGTCAGATTTCTAGGAAGAAAGCTTTTAAAAATTGCACATGACATTATTTTAGGCGAATCCCACATTGGAATAGAGAGAAAAATGAAGAACTTTATAAAGCATAACTTAAGTTTATATAGTACGTGTACTTTTTGAGGCTCGAAAGACAAACCTTACGTTCATGGACTTGGATCATAACATATTTCATGCCTTTATTGCTTTGAATTAGAGTACTCAACGAGAACAAAAAATCAGACGAAATAGTAGCTATAAAGTAAAGCTGTGATTAATACTTCTATCATGTTGTTTGAGCCTGGCTTAATATGTTAGCATACTAGGTCTTAAATTAAATTTCAGCAGCATACAGTCACATATTTGATTAAATTTCACATTAGGTTAGCTGATTTCTTAACATTTAAATATTGTTAGATTTGAGCTTGCAATTTTGCATAATATGGCAGAGTAGTAGATTGCCATCCACATGTAATTCGTACTGATTCGGTAAACCAAAAAGGGGGAAAATGAAGAATAGACTAACATCATCCGAGAGAGTAATTGACTCTCTGTTAGAACTATCTTTGAATTTTCTATTAATTTCTTAATGAGTTTGCATTCCTCAATCCAATCTTTAAACTTTCGACATCTAGAATAACTCGCGCTTTTGTTCAATTAGAAAAATACATTCCAGGTGTCATCTAAGCGAAAAGTTATGTTAGGTTCTTAGTAGCAGTCGACGACCTTTCCTCAAAAAAGAGTAGAGAGTGGAGACTGAGCGTGAATCTGTATAGAGAACTCTAGAAAAATGAATCTATAGGACACAATAATATATACTGATATTAATTTTCCAATAATTTAGAACAACAGAAAAATTAGAAGAAGTAAAGGGACTGATCATGGCTTTGATGTCTTTTGCCATGGCAGTTCATCGAGTGATGAAAGCAACAGAGAGCTTGAAGGTGCTCCAAAGAAGTGAGATTTCACAGGAAACTAGGTTTAAGGTGTAGGGGTGAGTAATGACAAGACACCTGTTTTATTCAAAAGCAGAACATAAGCCACATAACCTATAACACTGGGTAAAGCAGTACATATCAGTAACACGAAAATACTTAAAACTGTGAATTCTGATAAAGTGATAAGAACAATGATCCCAAAGATCATGGTTATTAAGATGCAAAAAGAACTTGATTGATTTTTGAATTTTGATTGATAATGTCGTTTTATTAGTTCACAGTGCGCTGGTTTGATTGTTGAGGTCTTCCAAATTTTGTAAAATGTGAATAGTCTAATATTTTGATTGTAAAAAAAAGGTGATGATAATCTTAATTTTAGCTTTGAGATTATATTTGCATTTATACTTCATTTTTTTTTGCGTTTAGTTGTTTGTTTTTTATTATTCAAATTTTCTCTTTCTTCATGTTTTGTTTGTGGATTCTAGCCTCAAAATGTTTCTGTCGGACAAAAATGATAGTAATGACAAGGGAAGAAGATTAATGTGACCAATTTCCTCTCAATTAGCAGCTGCATTTGAATTATTTTTTTTAAAATATATTTTCCCCTTTAGACTTGAGTTTATGCATGGGAAAGGTGGAAAAAATCTAATTTCAGAGAATTTCTATTTGGTGGAAATGGTACTATTGGGCTAATTCAGTAGGTTGGAGTTTGTATGGACTTTTAACATCACAATATGGAGAAGTAAATGAACATCTTAGGCTGATGTTGCAGTTGTTTGTTATGTATGATCTTTGCAGTAACCTTTGTTTTTGGAATTAAATGGTTCTACTTCGAAAGAAGATGTTGGTTATAAGAGCCATGGCTGTTAACACTAAGGTAATGTACATTGCAAATTCTGGTTTCATCCATACAACTTTTCGTGCTCCCAAGAATTGTTGGTTTGCCTTCATTATGTGATGTTTCATTCTCCTGCTTATGTTCCACCATCTCAATTTATGTGATTGTGTTTGATTGGGGTAATTGTCTGCTTCTTTTGAAGAATGAATTCATGTACCTTAATGTTCTATTCCATGACAACTATAGCAATAATTAGAAACAATTCATTTTCATAATCTTATCTTCCCAAACACATGCAATACATCTCAGTTTTCTATTCCCAGGCAATGAATATGAATTTCTCACCTTTCTACTTTGTGTGACAGGTCTCAACCTTATGATCAATGATCATAACAATCGAGAGTGCACTTCAGTTGATCTTCAATACAATACATCACATTTTGGTAGTGTGAATAAAACGTACAGAACTACCTTGTAAAACTTGGCTCCTTAGCAAATGCAATAAGCTTATCTTTTCTATCTTAGTATACGAATATACGTACTTCAAATCTAGCTTCTTAAGATGCTCAAAACATAATTGACGGCACGGGCCATACGCCCCTAGTACTTTTAAAAGAAGTTCTTGTACTTTCCACAAAATTTCATCATTTTTTAAAAAAATTAAATTTTTGCTCAACCTCTTAATAAACAATAACCCTTTATTATTGTTAATACATACATAACAAATAAGATTCATCACATAGTATCCCGCAAGTTACTATCTTTTGTATTTGTGAATGACTTAGCATCAGCCGTATCATATTCTATAGCACTGACTAGTATATTTTTTGGTTTTGCGTAAATCAAACTTCATAATAGCGTCCTATCAATTTTTCTGATTGAATCGAATAATTATGGAAGCAAAAACTCTTTGAGCAAGGCGGATATATTTGTTTCGGTTATGTTTATTTAGGCCTCATTTGTTTGCACTTAATGGAGGTCTTAATCTGAATGGTTCAGACCTTAGGCCATTAAGTACATTTGTTTTTATTAATATTTAAGCACTTAATTGGTCTGAATGAGTCTTAATCATTAAAATCTAGAACAAAGTCTCAATACCATTAAGAGGTACACTTGTATTGATATTATTCACCACCACTATATCCACAATCACCAGTCACCATCACTTACCACCTTTTTCATCACAACCACCACCACCATTGTCAACCACCATTACTGTCGTCAACCACCACTACTATCAGCCACTACCACCCCTACTACCTCCATCATTATATATAATTATATCCATTATCACCACCATCACAATTAGCACCGCCGCTAACTACCACCAACACACCGTCAACTATTACATGTTTTTTAGCCGCCACCAACACCATTGTCACTGTCGGCGCCACCTCCACCACTATCCGCCACTACCATCAGTACGGTCAATCCCTACTACCAATCACATTCACCATCACAACTAGAACCGCCGCCAATTACCACACATTCTTCAGTCACCATCATCAACACAACCAACTACTAACCTTAACCAAGTTCACCATCACAGAAACCACCACCAACACTACCATTCGCCACCATTATGACAGTTAGTAAAACATTAATCACCTCTACCATCAACTATCACCGCCAACATTACTAGCCACAAACACCAATCATTACCACCACCACCACCACCATTACGAACCATCTCCATCATCACTAGCAAACGTAAATGTCTCATTATTTTAATCAACTAATAATTTTATTTTTATTAAATTAAGTATTTTTCTAATGTATAATTAATTTTTATTTGAATTTTACTTTTATTATATTTATAAATAAATAAATTATGCATATTCAGATGTTAAAAAACAAACTGTCTTAATTGTTCAGTATTCAGATCTAGAGACAATATCTTAATCATTCAGATGTGCATTCAGATTCAGACGTCTTAATCTTAATGAAAACAAATGAGGCCTTAGTTGGGTTGAGGCGAATTAAAGGAGGGTAGTGGGCTTTTTTAAAAAAAAAATTGGGTATTTTATTTTTATTTGGGGGGTTTTAATTAGGGGTACATGTGGCAAGTTTGATAATGACAATGTTAAATATGATCAGATAGTATGATGAAGAGTAAACTTTAGCCAATAAATAAAAGTTGAGAGATATTTTTGATCCTTCCCTAAAGAGTACGTATATCACTTTTCTTTCTTGACAACTCTTTAATTTCAACTTTCCACATGACATGTTTAAGACAATAAAATTAAAGAACATTTTGATACATTATACATATCTCTTATTTAACATCACAAGTTTCAATTTTTTCTAAAACTTCATGTCAAGTCAAAATAAGATAAGCAAATTGAGACGGACGAAATATAAGTTACTTTCTCCGATCCGTTTCATATTACTTGGCCCCTATTAACCTGACACATCCTTAAAAAAAATTAATTAAATATGTATTTTACTAAATTAACCTTATAATAATATTTTTAAATTTTAAATTTAACTACTACTCTTACTTTATATAATTATTTAATATTAAAAGTAGAATAAAAAAATAATAAAACTCTCTTAATTTAATAAAATAAATAAATAAAATAAAATATCTATTGTTTGATATTCGGAATAAAAGGGTTCGAGTATATACAGTACTCGCTACGAATCATTATTCTTACTAAAAATAGATGGTCTAAAATAATTGTCATTTTAAAAAGTCAAAGCATGATTAGTTGTTTATTTCTATCTTTACCCTTAGTTATAAATATTGATAGATATAAATGTAGTGCAAAAGAGAAAAGTATTAAATATTGACGAGTGGTAAATAAGGATAGTTTAGTCAAATTATACTCTAATTAATGATTTTTTAAAGGGCGTGTAAATTAAAAATGTGACAAGTAAAGTGGTCCGTTGTAACGATCGGATCCGTCCTTATTTCAGGAACCACGGCGTCACGAGATTTTGAAAATGAATCAAATATTTTTGGTATTTAGTGGGGTGACGTGACGGAAAATTTCAGATTTTTAGAAATCATCCAGGCTGACGTCACTCCGCTATAGCGGTATTTTATCCGCTATAGCGGAACCGCTGTGGCGGAAGGCCATCCGCTATAGCAGAATGACGGGAGGCAGTAGCTCAGAATGAGTTTTTAATAAAAGGTATCTCCTCCTCAGTTGAGAAACATACGAGGGTTTCTCCAAAAACCATCCTATGCTGCCCCAAGACTTGGGAACTATGAGGAGGAAGAATTATGGCTGAAAGGACGCGGAAAAGCAGATTTCAGGACCATCATTCAGCCGGGAACGCCTTCACGGAGCCGGAAACGCATCCTTGCAGCTGCTTGGCACCCAGGTAGGCTAGGTTTTCACTTGAGTAGATAGACATGTTTATATCCGTACTCTGGTATAGTTGAAAAAAGAATTCATGATTAGGCCTCCGAGCACGGAGTCTGGCGAATTCGACGTTGGTTATGTGTGAACTAGGAATTGGTTGGTTGAAATGGTGGGTTCTAATATGTATTTGTGGGTTGTACGTGTTGTCTTGATCTGGGAAATGATATTATTTTGGGGACTGGGATGTCGAAAGGGTTCGGGGAACCGGGAAATGTTTGGGGCAACTACATGGGTAATAAAAATGGAGAAATTCCTAGGTAAGATTTTGGGCGTATGAATATGATAATAAGGAGGGGATAAATTACCAAGGTTAAGGGGTGGTTTTTCCCACGTTGTAATTAACTCGAAAGGGTTCGAAAATAATGTAGTTATTAAGATGTGTTAAAAAAAGGGGAAAAGGGACTTAGTCTTCGGACGGGTTAGGAATTGAGTTACATACTCGGGAACAAGAGTAGGTGATGGTTTTCTTCCTGTATGCTTTGTGTGTTTAAGTACTCTTATCTAAGTATTTGTATGAGATGCATTGCTTAAGGAATGATTAGAAATGTCTAATAGTCCTGTTTAGCAGTCTGGTAAATTGAACGTTGTATTGTGCTTGTTGGTTTACAAGTTGATTGTTCATTTTAGTGGCTGTGGTTTGTTTGACTTTTCGTTGGCTCGGGTACCACGCCTGGTACGAGATAATACTAACGGTTGGATCGGGTACCATGCCTGATACGGGATAATACTAACGGTTAGTTCGAGTACCATGCCTGGTACGGGTTTACTTTGTTGTATTTCTGCATCTTTATTTAATGGTTCCCTAAGTTGACCGAGTTGTGAACTTGAATTGTGGTTGTGTATTTTGGTCCTTGAGAGGCCGGATTGTTACATTGCTTTACGAGTTGGTCTTGGCGTAGACCAGGTGATATATCTGACACTTATGTATTGTCTAAAGAGGATCCAGGGTGGGTTCGGGATATGTAATGAGGTGTAAGGGTCGTTTGTTGCGGATTGTTGATTATATTTGTGAAATGGTTTACATGTGGTTGATAAACTAGGGGAATGACTGAGCGTCTGTCCTTGGGTGACTAGCTGGTCTTATCATGTAAAGAGCTGTCTAGGAATCTGGGAGGGGTCCGGGTACTTGTGGGTAGTGCCAGGGGTGTAGTGGGTCTGGATTGACAAGGACTGGGTCATTTCTGGATGTATAGTCATGGGGGTTGACTAGGATAATGGTGAGAAAATCAGAGCTGAATTTAGCGGTTGGGCTAAGGGGAGTGTGACTTGGGAAGTCTAAGGTGAGTGTGCCTTGGGAAGTCTAAGGTGAGTATGACTTAGGAAGTCTAAGCTTAGCGTGACCCGGAATACTTGAGAGGAAGGGAGTTGGCAGCGGAAGGAATAGAAAGGGGTGAGGTAAGGGTGTGAGTAGACGATCGGTTGAGATCGGGTCTGGTAAAGGTAAATGGTGAAGGATAGGGCTATACTATTTATTTCATGTTTTCCCTATTTTTCTATATAATGGTACGTGTGGATTCAGGTCGACCGATGATGCCTACCAGTATGTGCGATTGTACTTACTCTACTCTTGTTATACCCTTTTTAGGTATAGTCTGGTTGCAGGGTTGGTGATGTTTCATAGGTACATGACGATGGTGATCTGCAGCAGCTTCTGTCCTTTGATTCCATGACGGAAGTTGTATCTCATTCACATCTCTCTATATAAATTTTGTAGTAGGTCTTGCACCTGTTTAGACTAGGTCCTAGGGAGGGTAATTTAAATTGTAAAATTGTTGGTTGTAATCTTCACAAAAAGGATGTTTTTTCTGAAAACAAGGTTATTTCAGGGTTTATTTTCTCTTTTTCGCATTTTACCTGTTGGACGGGTGGTAAGGGTTCATCTATCTAGGTGCATAGAGTAAGCGCCCGCACGACCCGGTAGGTTGGGTCGTGACAGATGGTATCAGAGCCTAGGTTATCGGTCTCCCAGTACAAGAGCAAAATATCGAATAGAGTCCTACAGATTGGTGTGTTGACGTCCACACCTAATCTTTGGGAAGCTATGAAGCATTCTAGGAAACATCTCCCTTCCTTCATTCTTTTTCGTGCGGTCCTTTCGCTTGCTTGTATGGGTTGAGTCCAATTGGCATCTCTCGATCTCAATTGGTATCTTGACGAAGAAAAAGGGGAGTCTTTGCACTCTGGTTGTGATAAGACAAGCAAGAGAAATTGGAACCTAAAAGGTTTCAATTGGTATCTAGCCTGAGAGGCTGTGGTAAAACACGGATAACCGGCTAATGGTCATCCATGAATACGAATAGAAGGTGAATTTATGTGACTTAATTTTTGTTGTGGCCTGAAGTCAAAATGTTGTGTATTACTGTGTTTGTAAGACCTATTTGAATTATGTGAACTTGGTTGCCTTGAAATGAACGATGAGTCTGCAGAGGGTCATAAGTTGAAGGTAGTGTGTCTTGGGTCTGTGCATAGCTGTTAAATATATTGACTGAAATTGTATCACGTCCTGAAAAGTACTTATCGTTGGTTAAGATAATAAGAGAATGAAAATTGTGACCGTAGGAAAACTTTAGTTTTAGGACGGTCGGGATTTGGTTGGGAACCATGAGAACAAGGGAGTTATTCGTGTGTAATAGCGGAAAGGTATTGTTGGAAACAATTGTCCTTTTAAAATCTGTTATGATTGATAATTTTTTTGTGATTGATGCTGAGTTTTGATATATGTATTGCCAGAAATGGTCTTGGGGTACTCTAAGACCATGGCGGGATCAACGGGATTAGACAATGATAACCGGGAAAGAGGAAGGGTACACTTGCTGGAAAATTCAATTTTTCTGGGTTGTCACCGTCGGGACCGCCATAGCAGAACTGTACCGCTACGCCGATCCCGCTATAGAGAGAATTTCATCGCTACAGCGATACTGCTATGGCGGAGTGACAAACGCCATAACGGAAGGGTGTGAGGCAGAAACCTCACCCTGTTTTCCCCTGTTTTTCATTCATTCCCGGGATAATTTCAAAGCAGTAATTAAGCTACAAATTGCTAGGTAAAACAAGAAATCAACGATTTAACTATCATAGTGTGCATATAAGGGAAATTGTCTAAAACCAGCATCCATGTGCGATAATCAAAAATGGGAAAAGGAAAGGGAAATATTGTCTAACACAAGCCCCAAACGGGGGCAACCAAAAAGCTGTAAATTGTTCGAAGGTAAAAGAGGGGGGAAGTCCTAAGCCTCATCATCTCTCAGGAAGGGAAACTCCTGCCTGTCCTCGGGATCTAGGGTGGGAAGCTCTTGGCTCGGGGAAACACAAGAGAACATGACCTTGATGGTCTTCCACATTCGGGCAAACATACGGTCCCGGGAGCACCTTTTCTTCTTCTCCTCCTCTAACTCTCTTCGGAGTGCAGCAAAGTCCTGAGCAATAGGGAGCGGGGTTGTACCTCCAGCGGTGGTGCCCTCCGTGAACCTCTGGACCGCGGCCAAGATCTCCTCTAGCTGGGTGCTAGTGATCGGGGGCTGAGGCTGGGGAGGGGCAAGAGTGTCATCATCATCATCATCGTCGGCGTCCTCGACCGACTGACTGCTTCCTGCTTCGTCCACCTTTCTCTTCTTCTTGGAGACTACCTTCACTCGGACAGGGTCGAAGGGGTCGTCCATAGCCACCTCCAAGTCAGTATGGTCCTCATGCACCCCCAACCCGCCTGCACAATTCAGATACCAAGCCCGGAAGATAGGGGCCCTTCTTGTGACTTCGGTAGAATTTCTTCCACTCGGAGATGATTTGCTCCCCCACATTCATGATAATGCCTTGCATGGAACAAGTAAACACCAGGACCCGGGCATAGGTCACGTCAGTCTTGTTACCCGATAGACGGATCCTCCGAGACACCAAGTTGAGTCACATACTAGCCTCCGCAGAAAAGTAAGTACTAGTGACGCCCTCGGGGCTGACCCAGTAGACATGATCCCTGCACGTCTCATCCACCAGAGTGTCCCTCAACCAAGTCATGTCCCAGAGCCAGAACTTAGCCTCGTAGGCTTCATTGGAGACGTGAGGCACTCCAAGCATCCCATTGATAGTCTGAGCGTCCACGGGGACTTCCACTCCTCGGATACAGATGGTGGGGTTGGGCTCATCCCAACAAACTGTAGTAAGAATGGCATAGAACTCCCGCACCCAGCCTGTCTGGGCGGGAGGGGGAGCTACCAATAAGGAATCCCAACCCAAGTTTCTAATATTGCGGTGGAAGGCAACTGCTTTTCCGTTCACCCCTATCAGCTTGCACTCTCTCTCGTAACAAAGGCCCAGTCTCTATTAATCCAGGAACCTCTCCCGGCTAGCTTCATCGGGGAAGCCCTCGTAGGAATACACGGGCAATGATTGTCCTCCAGTCATTGGAAATATAACCTGTAATGTAGCGAGAAAATTAGATTAGAACTCAATAAGGCATAAGGGGTTTAGAAATGGGGGGGAATTTTCTAAGTGTCAGCTTGGGAAGCTACTGGTTTGCGGCCTTCCGCTATAGTGGACGATCTTCCGCCATAGCGGAAAAATATCCGCCGTAGCGGAACCGCTATAGCGGAGCCCAATCGCTATAGCGATATTCATCATCCCCGAAGCTTCAAGGGGTGCAACAATGGCGCCCCTTGACCCAAAACTCTATTTTTGACAATCCAAGTTCAGATCAGTGCTCCTAAAGCATTCTATTACTGTTTTCTACAAAAAAAAAAATAGGCATTAGAACCCCTAAATTCTGTCCAAATCACAACTTTTGTTCAAGAACAACCCTTCACCTCCCACCCCATTTTTGGCCAAAAATAGTGTAATCCTTACGCCCATAACGCCTGGGAGGCATTGTAAACGTAAGGAAAACATCCATGCTTCAGGAATCCAACAAGAAATCCAACCTAAGGTTCAAGTTCAAAACCCACTACAATGTATGCCCCAAACCCTCGTTTTCTACCAAAATCATGTCTAAATTCATGCAAGGAAGTAAGGAAACGAGTAGAAATGAGTCTTACCTGGAAATTTCAACGTCGAGAGCGAGGTGATCAGGAGAGAATGCGGTATTTTCTTTGGAAGAAATATGGGGAGAATGGGGAACCGCTATAGCGGAGCCCAATCGCTATAGCGATATTCATCGTCCCCGAAGCTTCAAGGGGTGCAACAATGGCGCCCCTTGACCCAAAACTCTATTTTTGACAATCCAAGTTCAGATCAGTGCTCCTAAAGCATTCTATTACTGTTTTCTACAAAAAAATAGGCATTAGAACCCTTAAATTCTGTCCAAATCACACCTTTTGTTCAAGAACAACCCTTCACCTCCCACCCCATTTTTGGCCAAAAATAGTGTAATCCTTACGCCCATAACGCCTGGGAGGTATTGTAAACGTAAGGAAAACATTCATGCTTCAGGAATCCAACAAGAAATCCAACCTAAGGTTCAAGTTCAAAATCCACTACAATGTATGCCCCAAACCCTCGTTTTCTACCAAAATCATGTCTAAATTCATGCAAGGAAGTAAGGAAACGAGTAGAAATGAGTCTTACCTGGAAATTTCAACGTCGAGAGCGAGGTGATCAGGAGAGAATGCGGTATTTTCTTTGGAAGAAATATGGGGAGAATGGGGAAAGAAATCTATTTCTCCCCTATTTCGATCTGTAGTTAACCGCTATAGCGGTCGGTACTCCGCTATAGCGGGACCGCCATAGCGAATTAATATCTTCTATAGCGGAGGTCAGTCAGTTTATTTTGTAAATCGGAAGGGTTCTCCCAGGTGATTTCAAATTCTTTTGCTCCGATATTATTCGAGACCCCGGATTCCTTTGGTACTTGGGAAGGTCACGTGTAAATTTTCTTGGGTAATTCAAAATTCTGTGAGGGAGTAGGATCAACTAATTTCCTTCGAATCGGTGCGACTAATCAAGGGAAGGTTGGTAATTCGCGTAGGTTCATACATTACGCGGTCATTTGGGATAGTGAAGGTCCCCGACTAGTTTTTTTCGTTCTCTTGATTCTTGGGATCGTTCGGAGATGAACGATGGGTAAATTTATATTTGTTGTAATGACCGAATCCATCGTTATTTTAGGAACTACGACGTCACGAGATTTTGAAAGCGAATCAAATATTTTTGGTATTTAGTGGGGTGACGTGACGGAAAATTTTAGATTTTTGGAAATCATCCAGGCTGACGTCACTCTGCTATAGCGGTATTTTATTCGCTATAGCAGAACCGCTATGGCGGAAGGCCATCCGCTATAGCGGAATGACGGGAGGCAGTATCCTCATAACGAGTTTTTAATAAAAGGTCTTTCCTCCTCAGTTGAGAAACAAACGAGGGTTTCTCCAAAAACCCTCCTATGTTGCTCCAAGACTTGGGAACTATGAGGAGGAAGGATTATGGCTGAAGGGACGCGGAAAAATGGATTTCAGGACCATCGTTCAGTCAGAAATGTCTTCACGGAGCCGAAAATGCATCCTTGCAGCTGCTTGGCGCCCAAGTAGGCTAGGTTTTCACTTGAGTAGATAGACATGTTTATATTCGTACTATGGTATAGTTGAAAAGGAGAATCCATGATCAGGCCTCCAGTATGGAGTCTGGCGGATTTAGCGTTAGTTATGTGTGAACTAGGAATTGGTTGGTTGAAATGGTGGGTTGCTAATATGTATTTGTGGGCTGTACGTGTTGTCTTAATCTGGGAAATGATAGTATTTTGGGGACTGGGATGTCGGAAGGGTTCGGGGAATTGGGAAATGCTTGGGGCAACTACATAGGTAATAAAAATGGAGAAATTCTTAGGTAAGGTTTCGGGCGTATGAATAGGATAATAAGGAGTGGATAAATCACAAGGTTAAGGGGTGGTTTTCCCCACGTTGTAATTAACTCGAAAGAGTTCGAAAACAATGTAGTTATTAAGACGTGTTAAAAAAAAGGGAAACGGGACTTAGTCTTCGGACGGGTTAGGAATTGAGTTACATACCCGGGAACAAGGGTAGGTGATGTTTGCTTCATGTATGCTTTGTGTGTTTAAGTACTCTCATCTAAGTATTTGTATGAGATGCATTGCTTAGGAAATGATTAAAAATGTCTAATAGTCTTGTTTAGCAGTCTAGTAAATTAAACGTTGTATTGTGCTTGTTGGTTTACAAGTTGATTGTTTATTTTTGTGACTGTGGTTATTTTGACTTTTGGTTGGCTCGGGTACCACGCCTGGTACGGGATAATACTAATAGTTGGATGGGGTACCACGCCTGGTATGGGATAATACTAACGGTTGGCTCGGGTACCACGCCTGGTACGGATTTACTTTCTTGTATTTCTGCATCTTTATTTAATGGTTCCATGAGTGGACCGGGTTGTGAACTTGAATTGTGGTTGTGTATTTTAGTGCTTGAGAGGTCGGGTTGTTACATTGCTTTACGAGTTGGTCTTGGCATAGACCGGGTGGTATATCAGACACTTAGGTGTTGTCTAGAGGGGATCCGGGGTGGGTCCGGGATATGTAATGAGGTGTAAGGGTCGTTTGTTGCAGATTATTGATTATATTTGTGAAGTGGTTTACATGTGGTTGATAAACTAGGGGAATGACTGAGCGTCTGGCCTTGGGTGACTAGCTGGTGTTATCCTGTAAAGAGTTGTTTAGGGATCCGGGTACTTTTGGGTAGTGCCAGGGGTGTAGTGGGTCTAGATTGACAGGGGCTGGGTCATTTCTAGATGCATAGTCATGGAGGTTGACTAGGATAATGGTGAGGAAATCAGAGCTGGATTTAGCGGTTGGGCTAAGGGGAGTGTGACTTGGGAAGGCTAAGGTGAGTGTGCCTTGGGAAGTCTAAGGAGAGTGTGCCTTGGGAAGTCTAAGGTTAGTATGACTTAGGAAGTCTAAGCTTAGCGTGACCCGGAAGACTTGAGAGGAAGGGAGTTGGCAGCGGAAGGAATAAAAAGGGGTGAGGTAAGGGTGTGAGTAGACGATCGGTTGAGATCGGGTCTGGTAAAGGTAAATGGTAGAGGATAGGGCTATACTGTTTATTTCATGTTTTTCCTGTTTTCCTATATGATGGTACGTGTGGATTCAAGTCGACCGATGATGCCTACCAGTACGTGTGGTTGTATTGACTCTACTCTTGCTATACCCTTTTTGGGTATAGTCTGGTTGCAGGGTTGGTGATGTTTCATAGGTACATGACGATGGTGATCTGCAACAGCTTCTGTCCTTCGATTCCATGACGGAAGTTGTGTCTCATTCACATCTCTCTATATAAATCCTGTAGTAGTTCTTGTACCTGTTTAGACTAGGTCCTAGGGAGGGTAATTTAAATTGTAAAACTGCTGGTTTTAATCTTCACAAAAAGGATGTTTTTCTGAAAACAAGGTTATTTCAGGGTTTATTTTCTCTTTTTCGCATTTACCTGTTGGACGGGTGGTAAGTGTTCGTCTATTTAGGTGCATAGAGTAGGCGCCCGCACGGCCCGGTAGTTTGGGTCGTGACATCCGGAGGGAGTAACATTTTTTTAGATGATTGTCCAAATTAAATTAAAAAATCAGTTACCCATTTTAGTGATTTTCACCTAACCAAGCCCAACCAACAAAAGAAATGACAAATATTTAGCATCTAATGCTTCTAAGTTCTAAACAGTCAGTGCCAAAATCTACTGATCCCAAATCAAAAAATGGCGAATCATAGATTTCAATGGCTAAAATGGTGGCGAAAATTGACAAGAAGAGAGTGGACTATTGCAGCAGCTTCACTCTCTATTCTAATTTTTACAATTTCCTTCATCTCCCACTCTCACAGATACTCTACTAATTCAACTACCCCTGCTAATAATTGGATACCCTTTACCCCTTTAAGCAATGCTCAACAAAAATCTGCCTGTAATTTTCTCTTCCATATGATTTTCTTGAAGATTTGTGAGCTCAAATTGGATAGTAAAGTGCAGATTTTATTTTTTTTGTGAAATATTTTGCAGTTTGTTTAGATGGAAGCTTACCTGGGTATCATTTGCAGAAGGGTTTTGGATCTGGGTCTGATAAATGGGTTCTTCATATTGAGGTCAGCTTCTAAACTGAGTTGATCAACTGTTTGGAATGTGCTTTGTATCTTGCTATTTTGCTATTGTATATTTCTTGCTTCAAAAACTTCTCTTTTGAGCCGAGGATTTATCCCACAAAGGTACGGAGGGGTATGGTTTGCATACATCTTACCCTTCCAGACCCCACAAGTAGGACTACACTGGATATGTTGTTGTTGTTGATCAACTGTTGGAATGAGCATGTCTATGAGAAATTGGTCATATATAAATCTGGTAATACAAAGTGGTCTACTGTTGATGACTTTTCTTTTCCTTTGAATGATGTTATTCTCAAAGATGTGAACTTTTATGCTGTTAATAATACTGGGAGGGGGTGCTTGTTAAATTTGGTGATGAGTCATTGCTTGAGTTAATAGTTGTTGCTTTGTCTGTGTTTGGAAGAGAAAATGTTCCTTGTGAAGTCTTGTGAGGACTTGTTGATGGTTGACAAGTATCTGAATATTTATTTTGAGGATGATCTTGGATATAATGAGGATTGAATTTTATGAGGAATTTGATTTTACATGGGTGGAAGGATGTTTAAGTTTAAAATTTATTAGTGGATGGAGATATGCAAGAGGTGGGTTGAGGTCCCTGGTTTGGAAGATAGAATTTGTTCATCGAGATGTATGTTACCTGCTTTGGCTTCTGAGCTTGATTCTGGGGTAAAGGGAACTGTATACTCTTCACGAATCAGATTTTTGGTTTTTGTACAGATAAAAGAAGGGTAAGGCAGTCGGGTTCTTGGGTCGATAGACCTATATTGGTTAAAATGGTTGGATTTTATGAATGTTCCAAAATAAAGGTTGGATTTTATGGTTTTTTTGCTTCAAATATTGTGTGCCATACCATAAATTGTTACCATTTATCACTTTCTGACTAAGAATAGATCTGGTGTGTTATAGCAATATTAAAGTGACTTTTCTGTTACAATTAAAAAAAATATATTCTTACACTATTTGTTGACTCACTTTTTCGTTACAAAATGAAGAAAAGTGATTTTGTTGCACCATTTCCAATAGTTGAGTGACCATATAAGCAAGCAACTCCTAATTAACTTCACTATGTTGCTCGCTAAAATAAAAATGTCCCTTGTAATTCTTAAATTCTTTAATAGAGTGGTAATACACTTCAACATAGTATCCGAATAGGTAGAGGAATTGGGTTCGCGTCATATCATTCCCACGAACAAAAAATACTCATGAAAAAGAAAAATCCAGCCATAAGTTAAGGGACATGTTCTCTATCTTTTATTGTGTTGAACTTGGTTAAGGGCGAAGTAGTAGCCAAGCACACAACATTAGCCTGCAGATGCGTTATGTCAATATTCTAGCTTGCTCTTTCCCCTCCTCGTTGTTGACTGTGCTTTTGTGGATCTTGCATTGCAGGGCGGAGGCTGGTGTAACTCAATAGACTCATGTTCTTTTCGCCAGACAACAAAATTGGGCTCCTCGAGGTTCATGGAGCATGAAGTTCAGTTTTTTGGGATTTTGAGCTCTGATCCATCACAAAATTCAGGTAAGCAACTGTGATGATGATTTAAGAATTTCCCTCTTGATATTTATGAAAAAGAAAAAAGAATTGACTCCTTCAGTTCAGTTTGTAGATTTTGTTAGCTCCATGAGCATAGCCTAGTTTGATTTGTATTGGAGCTAACTCTACCTTTTTGTAATCCCTTGTGGATCTTATTAGCATCTTCTTGATGCCTTTAATGAAACCTCGGAAAAAGAATGAACCGACTCCTTGATATATTGTGTTCAATGATTGTTATCATTATAATCTTGCTATTTTCATTATGCTTATAATTGTGTTAAAAAAAGTTTGGATCCTCCAGCAGTTTTATTTACCAAACGAAGACATCAAGATTGCAAGTATACATAGATAGTTCATCATTTTATATTTTTCTGTTGCCAATGAATTAACCATCTAAAAAAGTTCATGCTTGCCAAGAGAAATAATAGGAACTTACTTGAATCCTTTTCCTTTTTGACTGTCAATAGTTACTTTCCTTTTTAATCAGTCCAAAAAAGAATGACACATTTCTATATTTAGTAACAATTTAACTTTAAAGTACTTATTTTACCCTTAATGAAAATAATTTATAGCCACACAAACATCTATGACTTATTTTAGACCACAAATTTCAAAGTCTTTCTTTCTTAAACTCCGTGCCAAATCAAACTAACTCATATAAATTGGGACGGAGGGAGTAGGTATTAATATTTGACTTATCTTTCTTTTAAATGAAAATTTGCTTCATTAAGGGATATTATGCACTTGTTTGGCCAATTTGACTCTATTCAGATTTCTTCGACTGGAACAAGGTGAAGATACGCTATTGCGACGGCGGATCCTTTTCTGGACACTCAGACAGTGAATATAAAGTAAGTTCATGGAGAGTTTATTAAAGACTATGAAAATGTTGTGTTTTTCGATGACATCCATCAGGAAGATGAGGGAAAGAAGGCAAAGAAAGCATTGAGTACCTATGTTATCTATTCATTTATGGCAGAATGGAACCAAACTCTTCTTCAGAGGCCAGATTATTTGGGAAGCAGTAATGGATGAACTCTTGTCAATAGGACTTTCTAACGCTAAACAGGTATTCTCTCTCTTTATCTCGTGAATTTATAGTTTTTCAGTTTTCAGTTAGATAAAACATTTTACTCTGTTTCCCCCCCTCATTTTTTCAGTGAATTTCTTTCGTTTGTTCTGAAGTATGTATTGTAAAAACTAACAGATACTCAATTCGAAAAGTTACACCATCCTGAATTTATAGTTCTAATCAATATACTGTTATCTTTCTAAGTACACTAAGAGGTGGTTACTGCTTTTTCTTCGTCAGAAAAAAAGGTTGTTATTGCTTTTATTGGAGTACTGGACCTAGAAGTCTAAGACTTGCACCTTTTAATGCCTAACTTTGCAGGCACTTCTTTCGGGATGCTCCGCTGGAGGTCTAGCAACTCTCATACACTGCGATGACTTCCGAAATATTTTACCCAAGGATGCCAATGTCAAGTGCCTTGTTGATGCAGGTTTTTTCCTTAATGAGTATGTTTCCTAGATAACACTGTGCATATAAAGTTCTAATCACTAGTATATCTATGTCTGGATCTCGACTCTCAGACATGATTAATATACCTGTTCTTGGAAGCAGGTATTTTTCAAAGGTAGAATGTGATTTTGGAATATAATCTAAACATATAGGAGAAAGTTATAGGAAGAAACTTGATGGTATTAATCGATTCTTTAGTTATACATTGTAAAAGATAGCCAGGAAATAATGAAATGTTAGCTAATGAATACCAGTTCTACTGCTTTTAAAGATAGCTAATGTTAAGCTTTTAGATAGTACTCCAACAGATAGCCAAGAAATGGAGTGTGGAATACTGAATGAGCTAATATACTGACAACTGAAAAAAATTTAATTAAAGGTGCAAACTCTCATGCTAAAAACTTAATAATAGGTGAGGACTGGCTCACCATAATAGATCGGAATCTCATACTGCAAAGTTGACAACTTTCAACAACAACAACAACAACATACTGAGTATAATCCCACAAAGTGGGGTCTGGGGAGGGTAGAGTGTACGCAGACCTTACCCCTACCTCAGAGGTAGAGAGGCTGTTTCCGATAGACCCTCGACAATAGTTGACAAAATTTCAATGAAGAAAATACATGACTCGCTGGGGCAGGAGGAAACTATGGAACATATTGGTATGTTGATCATTTTGTACAAAGGGGGCACCTTTTCCTTTAAATTCAGGCTCTAATCAAATATTGAGGAAGATTCTTTTTGTCGAAAAGTTTGCATTAAGATTTGTAAAATGAGATTGACAATTTCATTCCCAATAAATTAGAGGTGTACGCATTCTAAGAACTGTTAGGTTTCTTGAGCATGTAGTCCAAATTTGAATCAACTGTAAGTCTATTATTGCTTTCACTATTTCAGAAAGGACGTTGCTGGAAGTCCCACCATTGAGCGATTTTATCAAGATGTTGTTAACCTCCAGGTTTTTCTAATACTTCAGAAGCTAATTATTTGTTTTAGGTTTTTTTTTGTATGCGTGCTTTTGTTCCTTCTGTGATTGTGATTGGTTGTCTTAACATATTTATTCCTTCTTCCTTTTAGAATCTGGTCATATTCCGATGTGATGAATGATCCTTCAGGTGTAATTAGATGGACGTTACTTAATGTATGTCGATGGAGAAATTATTGATGTAAAAGTATGAGGAAAAAAAAATTCAACTTGCAATGGAATAGATGAAACAGTTTGATTTCATAATTTGTTGCATATCACCAATAGAAAAAAGAAACATGGAACAGAAGTGGTATTTATGCAATTTTTTATGGTGCAAAATGGATATTGTTGAATTGGAATCTCATGAGGTTTTAATGAGAAAAGTCTGTAATTACCTTAATTGTTTGTCGTACTGACTGTTGGTATTGTATATGATAAGTTTTGTACATCGGACATGCTACTAAGAATTATGAAGGTCCTAAGACTTGTATGTAATAAGTAAATGTAGCTTGAAACCTGATGTCACTCGATTTCTACTTCTGAACCAAACAGAAATCCCAGAGAGGGAAAAGACTGCAAAACATTTTTTAACTGATGCAATGATTTAAGCTTTTACTTCTGTGAGGAAAGGGGAACAAAGGTGTTTCCCTCATCAGTTGTACAAGCATCATAAGAACACATGAATATGAATGGTGATTTAGTTTTCTTCTTATTGGTTCTCTATAAATGTGACGGAACAATGTTTCTGCTGAATTCCACTGCTTGATCAACAAAATGTTGGTTACTACAGTGGCATAATTTCTAAAGTGCTGTTTGAACAAATTACAATGTTTATGAATTATCTACCTATGAACCTGTTATTTTTTAATGCAATTTCCAACTATTGTGGTTATCGACTATTTATTCGTGTATCCTGTTTCTTGATTGCATTTGTTCTATTTTCTCACTCAAACCTCATTGCAATTTGATCGTTCTCAGGGTGTGGCAAAAAGTTTAAAGAAGGATTGCACCTCAAGATTGGAACCCTACAAGGTTCCCTTTTTTCCATTTATAGTGGAAATACTAACATTGTTTCTTCTTTTGCCATTCACCTTTTCTCTACTGTGACTTTATATTGGCCTCATTTTTCAGTGTTTTTTCCCTCAAGAATTTATAAGCAACATAAAGACCCCTGTTTTCCTTGTTCACCCAGGATATGATTTTTGGCAAGTAAGTTTTGGTTCCATGTTGTTTCAGCTTCTAGTTAATATTTTTCTTTTTAATCTATTACCATACTGTTTATACTTCCAGATACAAAACATCTTGGTACCTGGTTCATCAGATCCACATCTAAGTTGGGTCAGATGCAAGCTAAATATTAACAACTGTAATTCCAAACAGCTTGAAGTCCTACAAGGTGAACACTTGCATCCAAAAACAGCATTTGTAGTTATCGCAACCAGGCTTTTCATTTGAGGAGTCTAGGATTAGGAATTTAGGATGCTTGCATGCTTGCTATATTGTCACCTTATGAAATTATTCATTCTCTACAGATTTCCGAAATTCTTTGCTCAAAACGCTAGATGGATTTCACCAAAATCCAGAAGGGGGCATGTTCATAAATTCTTGCTTTATACATTGCCAGACATGGGTGACTGAGACATGGCATTCTCCCCGTTCTCCAAAAATCAATAACAAAGTAAGTTTTCCCCTTTTTTTTTATCAATGGTCTGAAGGTGGTTTGAATTTTATCAGCATAGCTTTTAGTAACTTACGCATAATGTTATAGATAAATCAGACCCCATGTTCACCATGCACCTAACAGTTAGAGATAGCAAGATGGATAAGTGGCTGGTAGATTGTAAAGGTAATTATTAACTGTTCCCATCTGTGATCCACCCGTTTACCCATTCACCAACAGTGAAAACATAATGGTTTGTGAAAATTAAAATTGTTAGAAACCAAAGTAAGAGACACTCAAAAAGTTAATAAACATCTAACTTAGTGCAGTTTGACCTAAAAGCTTGAGTTAGATCTTTCTAGAGATCAATTATGCTAAGTTTACTCCAGATGTAATCGTAAATGGTGGGTTATTTCGATAAATAGTTTGCTTCAAAGCCTTCTTGAGGAGTTATCTGAGGTTTGAACTTGACATAAAGAATATTTGATTTTTTTCCTTTGGGCTAGAATAATTTAATGCTAACTTCTCTTCAAAATCTCTTCGTGCTAAGTTTACTTCGTGATTGCTTTGTAGTTTGTACCATATCCTAGAATAGGCCAAGCTTACACCAATTCTTTGTTCAGACTGAATCAGTATCTTCTCCAGTGTTTTCTCTGTTTCTGAGACCACATATCTGTTATATCGAGAGACCATCTCTAAGAAGATGTGGCGAATCAACCTTTCTTGCTTTCATTAATAGCATGAAATTGTTTCACCACATTTAGGGTGATACCATTGATAGCAAGGTGCCATCTATTCTAATATTAAGGAGAGCTAGTACTCAAGACTAGTCATGTCGCATTCCTAAAGCCCGTGGTTGAGAGTTATTGCTCTTGAAAAAAATAGCATACAAGCAGAAATCTAAAACCCGATGCAGTAGATGTCTGGCTGGCTTGTCTAATTTTTTCGCTACTTGGAATAGCTTCGATCTTAAACCATTGAACTCAATACGAGCTGAGAAATACGAGGACTGGAGTTTGGGAAAGTTTGCTCCACTAAGCTTCTGGCTTTCATTCATTAGAAATGAACAAATCCTTCCAAAGCTCAATATATACACACATGTCCTCATTAACTTCACTGACTGACTCTACTGCAATAAATTGAACTAATCGTAGCTGATGATTGTTTTCCCGATCATTGAGCAGACAATTGCAGAGGCTGTAGGAGACTGGTACTTCAACCGTAAAGAAGCAAAACATATCGATTGTCCGTTTCCATGCAATCCTACTTGCTATAACATGGATTTTACTCGAGGATGACAGGCCGGTTGCTGCAGGTTTACTGATATAAGAAACCATGATTCAGGCAGACAGGATGAAGGTATGCAGCCAGAGTATTCTTGTTTTTCTCTCTCCATAGTGAGCATTCTGGAATCAACGGTTAATAGTGAAAAGCTCATCTGCCATAATTTTACTCTGGAGTTTATCTGTAACCTTTCTTTTTTTCTTTTGAGATCAAGAACTTCATTTGAAAGTTCTGTCCCTATAGTTCCTTTTTTGCCAGAGTTCCTTACATTTTTCAGATTATAGTTTTTTAGCATGAAAGAAGTTGAATATTGATTTTTCTTAGCATCACTATATCAAAGCGGTAAGTTTCTTTTGAAAGGGTCATCAATTAACAATCAATTCAGACCCTAACTTCGGACCACCTTTAAAGTTACTCCAATTCTGACCACCTAAATTGGAGCATGCATTCGTCGACGTGCCTTTTCAGTTTGTTATGAGTTCCTACCCATGAAGTTGGTAGCAGATGAGTTCTGAACCCAGTCATCAGCACATCTCTTATCTCCCAACATATTTCATGTTGATCCTTCTTGCAGGAGATTTAACACAGTAATCTAGTACGACTTTTATAACACCATTTTAACTTCTTCTTTAACACACTACCTCCGCTTTACATTCCACTTTGAGGACATAGGTGTGAGAGCTATCATTTCTGTTGCCATTCCAATACAGTAGATGCCTTTCAAGGATTCAATTGTCAACTTGTCTTTAAGTGTCGTGTTTTATTTCATAGAGTGCAGGGGGCGAATGCTTTGAACTCAGCTGACCACATGAATTCTTGCCCGCACAACGTTTTGCCTCAATGAATTTCTGCAAATTGTTTGTGTGTCTACAAAGTCTTAGGTGTTCAATGTCTGTTAACCATAAAGTGTGTGCACGAGATTATTTTTTTAATGCATGATTCTGATTGTTAGTTTAAAATGGAGGATTCTCTTGTTGTGTCGCAATTACATTTTTCTTTGCCGGTTTCCAAATGGCATAGAAGTTGACACCATGTGTAGTCAATGTAAAGAAAAGTTTGTTATTTGCCTTCCTCGATTGAATAGGTGCTTTCTCTACTTTGAGACAACATAAAAGAAACTATACTCATCTTAGATTTATTTGCTGATCATCAGGCTACCCTAGGATTTTTCCCTACAGATATTAATGAGGTGGGCGGGAAGGATAGAGCTCAACTTATTTTATACGGATATGAATATCTCTTGGCATTCTACTCTTGAATATAGTTCAACATGCCTATTCTTTGACTCTCCTAAAGTGTTTAGTATATTCTTTCCATCTTCCTACTAGGATAGATATTCAAACAACAAACTGCCTAGCTTAGCTAGTTGACAGCTCTGCATCGTCAACTGCATCGGAAAGGGCATCCGCTCTCTCTTTTATGGGTTGTTTCCCTGGTATTTCACCTTTTCGAGTTGGCCCTCACAAGCAGACAAAGAGGTGGATCATCTGATATTGAAATAGGTCATCCCAAGCTATCTTGATCTTTTTATCTATTCATTTTGTCAGGTACTTGAATCGTACGATTTTGAAGATTTTGCTTTTCATATTCATTCTACAGGACCAGGACCAAAACGAGACCTTTACTTGCTTGTTGGATTAAAAACCTCAACAACAACCTTCACTTTCCAAAATGCCTATTAAATTTCCAGTGAAATTTATATCTTATTAAATATTTCCATCCTCAAAAAAATTTGGAGATGCTAAAACATAATGGGAGAAGTTGGTCCACTTGTGTCTACAACAACCACTCTACTCTTAATTAGGTGTGCCATTAAAAATAAAAAAATACTAGATGGTATTTTAATCAGCTGTGAGTCTCTGTGATATGAAAGGAGACAATATTTTAAGTAGTTTATTAGTAAATATTATGAATTGTTCTCAATGAATATACTTCTGCATAATTAAGATTGTAAAGTTATTTTGGAATTGTTCCTGGTAGTAGTTGTATGTTGCCCCTTCTGCATATCCACCAGAAACTACTAAAAAATCACTATTTTATCATTGAAATTTTCCGCTGAAAAATTTTCAGTGGTTATTCCCATATATTTTGATTGAATCGGTGAGGAAAAAAAATAGTAGTGTAAAAGTTAGAAAGCTTCCAGTGTTTCAGTGAGAATCTGTTTTCCACCGTGCATTTTTCCAATTAGCTGGTTCGATGGGAAATTAGTGGGAAAAAATTATATTTTATGATATAAATTTTTTATTGATTCGCGGTGGAAAAAACTTTTATTTCTAGTAGAGAGAAGTTCTGAAGTATGTCATCTGCAACTATCGTTGCCATAAAGCTGGAGTTATTTAAAATACAAAAAATATATTTAATAAAACACAGCTTTGGATTAGTCCATAGGATTTGTGCCAAATTGTACAATTAGAATGTGCCACCATGAGACTCAAGATGAAATTAATAGAGCAAATCTGAGATAATATGGACAAAACAAAGGTTAAAGACACCCAAAAGTATGAAACATTAAGTATTATTTTCCTCGATTGATTGTGATCCACCAATTTGCAGTATTGATTTTAAAAGAATATTAGGATTTATTGTAATTAGGATTTCTAAAGTGAAAACAGTAGCTTGTACAACACAAGTGCAAAAACAAAAAAGGCAATCTTTACATGAATACAAAATTTAGCAAACATTTGCAACAAACAAGTTATTTTGAAACAAAAATTTCTAGGACCATGCTCAACATGCAAGAAATTGAATCTTGATCTTTTGTAGCATTCCTACAACATCTTTCTATTTGTCCTTCTTGCTGGAGATTCAACACAACAATCTAGTGCCACTTTCATGATCGATGCCACACAATCTAACTTCAAGTAACTATCATTTTGTGTTACCAAATTAGCATCTACAATATTCATTATTGCCACTGAATTACTCACCCATTGCTTCAAGTTAAGATTTCCCTCGAACATTTCATCGTTAGGATTTCTCCTTGTAAATGTTTCCATCAACATGATACCATAACTATAGACATCACATTTTGTTGACACCATGCCATCCAGTCCATGCTCTACAATCAAACAATTAATTTAAAGATGTAACATAAATTATTTCTTGGTGGAAAAAGTTAAGGGAAAATCAACGTTCAAAGCAAAATGAAGAGACGTACCTGGTGCAATATAACCCAATGTCGCTAAGGTTTTAGTGTATATGTCACTCTCATCTTCACCAAGCAGCTTTGAAATATCAAAGTCGCTAAGGTGGGCAACCATATCCTCATCCAGCAAGACGTTACTAGGCTTCAGATCACAGTGAATCACGGGTGGAGATATTCCGACGCACATGCCACATCTATCATTATGCTTAGTCTCTCCATGATGTCTAAGAAGTAGTTGTGCGAATACAAATACTTCTTAAGACTCCCATTAGGCATAAAATCAAGGTTGGAACAACTAGTGATGACTTTTACGAGAATCCTATGGCGGAGGTTGCGCAAAACCTCACATTCGGTATCAAAACTCTTGAATGCCACTTCCAATTGCAGATAGAGCCAAAACTTCCAAAACCAATCATATTACTCTCGCTAAGCACATCAGTTGCTTGGAGAAGTTCATAGTATGAAATTCTTTCTTTTGTTACGATAGACAATGAATCAGCTTGTTGAGGAGCTCTTTTACTTCTTAAATACCTTACCCGTGCAAACACAAAGCTAATTGGAACAAATACCAGTGCAATTCCCAGTAGAATAAATAGAACTAGAACTTTTTTCCTATTTAATCCATGCTTTGAAGAAGTGGGGCATGGCGGGACGCTAAATCTTGCAGACCCGTACAATGCTTCATTGAAGAGAAAGAAATGACTCGGGAGGTTCTTAAAAGGACTCGGGTATTTCACCATACAATTTGTTGACAGAAACATTGAAATACTTGAGATACTGAAGTTTCTCCAAAGACTTGGGAATAATTCCAGATATATTGTTATGAGAAAAGTCTAAAACTTCCAAACTTACCATGTTGCTTATTGAGTCAGGTATAGATCCTTGCAACTTGTTGTATTTCAAACAGAGGTATATTAGATTTTGCAAGCCTCCAATTTCTCTAGGAATTCCATTTGAAAATTGATTCATTGACAGATCCATTTGTATCATTGCCTTTAGATTTCCAATTTCTGGAGGTAAAGAGTCACCCATGTTGTTTGACGATAAGTTAAGAACCAGCAGATCTTTAAGATTCCCCAGACTTTCTGGTATATTAGAACTGAATTTGTTGAAACCCAGAGATATCTCCCTAAGGGAAGTAACGTTCCGTAAGCAATTAGGAAGATATCCTGAAAGTTGATTTTTAGTCAAGTCTATGACATCCAAGTGCTGCAATTTACATAGATTATCTCCGATTGATCCTGTAAGTTTGTTATCACTCAAGTGCAAGCGCTGAAGGTTTCTCAAGGTACCAATTGATGTGGGAATTGATCCATCTAAGTAATTTCCAGGAAGATCAAGGTCAAGTAAGCTGCTTATGTTCTCAACTTCATTTGGAATTTGCCCTTTAATTTTGCAATGATCAGCGTAGAACTTTGTAAGAGCTGTGGAAAGATTCCCCGTGGAGACCGGAAGCATGCCATTTAGAGGGTTAAAATATAGATCAAGAAATTTCAAATCTCTACAGTTTGTTAAGGAAGTCAAGAAACTAAACGATGAGTCACTTGTTAAATTGTTTCCCCCCCAAGTTTAGGAATTGTAGCCGAGTCAAATATCCAAGAGAATTGGGAATCAAGCCACTGAGTTTATTTCTTGAAAGCTCTAGAATAGTTAGTTTTGAACAATTGGAGATCGGATGAGGAATAATCCCAGCAAGATTGGTTAAGCTAGCCAAATGAAGACCTTCAATGTTGGGTAAGATAGGACCTATGTTTGGTGGGAGGTTCCTGATAGATTATTTAATGCAAGAGAAAATATTCTCAGCCCTGATATGTTGAAGATTTCCATTGCAAATGAACCACTAAAACTATTAAATTCAAGAATAAGTTCCTCCAACTCCATGAGATTGCTCATCTCTTTGGGTATTTCACCTGTCAACACATGAAGAAAGAAGGAATACTAGTGAGTTTAACTAGTTGGCTCAATCTAGTATAATTTGTATTTTTTACTACAGTTGAAATATGTACCAGTAAACCTATTTTCATTAAGATATAATAATTGCATCTTGGTTAAGTTGTCAATTTCCTGTGGCAAGGATCCCTTGAGATTGTTCATTGCTAGTGACAAATATTGCAGGGAGGAGATTGGAACAGAGCCGGTAAACTGGTTTCTCTCCATGCTTAACTCCACCAAATTAACAAGATTTCCAAATTCTCGTGGAATTATCCCTGCAGTTCATGTGCTATAAATTCTTTCTTTAATTAATTAGATACAATACTACTAGCATTTCATAAGATAATGCATGATAATATATACCTGTGAAATGGTTAGATCCGAGATAAAATGACTTCATGTTTCTCAACCTTCCAATTTCATTATATATCGGTCCATCAAACTCATTTTGTGATAAGTCCAATAGTTGAAGTTCTGAACAATTTGACCAGCTTGTAGGTATATGGCCATGAAGCTTGTTTCTTGATAGATAAAGCTCTTTGAGTATTGGGAGATCATTGCATAAACCATTGGGAAGATCTGCTGATAAGCTATTGTTTGTAAATGCAATAGCTTCGATTCTAGAACTATTGAAAATTTAGAATAGTATAGAACCAGTAAGCTGATTATATTGTATGACCAACAAGTTCATGTTGTGAAGATTGCCAATCCCTTCTTGAATGTTCCCTTGAAGTGAATTGCGAGATAAATCTAAAATCTCCAACCTTGAGGCATTTGAGAGTGATGGAGGAATAGACCCTATGAGATTGTTTCCATACAAGCTTAAAATTCTCAGGTTTATGAAACTTCCTATCTCCTTCGGGATATGACCCTCTATGGAATTGAATTTCAGATTCAAAGTCTCAAGTGTGGAAATATTAGAAAATGAAGAAGGGATGGAACCAGTGAACCTATTATTCTTAAGGCTTAGAAATTGAAGATGGTGGAAACACCCAAACCAAGAAGGAACCTCCCCTGTGAAGTTGTTGAAACATAAATCAAGAAATTTAAGCCGACGCAAGCGTGTCATTTCTTGAGGCAAATTTCCATGGAAATTGTTGCTTCCCAAGTCAAGAGAAACAAGAAATGTGAGGTTTCCAACATCAGGGGGAATCATGCCTTTAAGAGCCATATTGGAAAGATTCAAGGAGTTCACTCGTTGGTGATGAGAACCACAAGTGACTCTTACCCAATGACAAACAGAAGTAGCTGGAGACCAATTTTCATCCAAGAAGTGAATAGAATCTGAAATTATTTGAGATTTTAAAGAAAGAAGAACCAATTGATCAATGGTAATGTTGCTATATGTCATGGCCGAACTAGCCAAACATAGTGAAGTAAGAAGAGTAGTGTTAAGAGAAAAGAATTGAAGGCTTTCTCCATTAGAGCAAAAATTAATTAGTAGGAAAATAATATGGCTAGTAACATGTGGTTTTGAGACCTTTAAGTATGTAGAGATAAGATCTCCTTCTTGTCTTCGTGAGTTTTGGATATCTTTTTAGAAGACTTTTCTTTCGAATCTTTTTTAAAAAAAAGGAAATGGAAAAAAAAAAACTTTTCTTCATTAATTCCATCACTTCATAACTAAATTATTGTTCCAATGAAACAAAAAAATGTGTCTTCTTCGTTGTTGTCAATTGTCATCAGTTTGATATCCAAGTGTTGAAGCCATTCATTTTAGATAAGTAGATAAAAATTTCCAAGTTATGTGGAGCATAAAGATGACTGTCAATGCAATTAGAGGCCTGCGCTACGGTTTAAACTTGTTTGAAATTATATTTTCCTTAAGCATTTATTATAGACACGTAAGAAAATATCCAATCATTCAATTTCTATCTTAGTATAGGCTTAATTATTGAATTAAAATATTATTTTGTTATTTATTGATGTTATACTTACCATTTATCATTTGCTATTTTAAATTTTTATTCGTTGATTAAATGTAAAGTTTATTTATTTTTAATCTTCTCCTGTAATTTTATATCGTATATGTTAGCAAATTTAAGTAATTAATAAAAATATTACGTAAGGTAGGATTAAGTTTTATATTAAAAAAATAAATACTAATAACTTATATCATTATTAAGTACTTTAAAAAGGTATCAAAATATAAATTATAGTCCTTCTGTCTCAATCGAAAAATGGATTTCAGAAGTGTGGTAGTTAATTAATTTAATTTTCCTTGCATGTGTTTTTAACACAAGATTTACCTAATAAATGACTATTTTAAAAGATGGACTATAGAACATTATTTTCATTGTATACTCTGAAAACGTTTAAAAAGAATTGTAGTTAAAGAAAATACAATTTAATTTCTAAACAGTAATAATACTAAATAATTGCAAAACTATATTTTTCGCTTTTCTCAATTTTAAAATACTTTGCGAAATATGGCATAATTTTATTTAATTTAGGACAAAATAGTAAGTTAAACATGAAAAGATTATTACAATATAGATTTTATAAAGGTTCATTAAATAATGAAAAAGAAAAAGAAAAAGAAAGTTATTTCTTAACATGCATTTTTGAAGGAAAAGGAAAACTTAAAGTAAACAATTTCTTCATTGACTTTTTTTGATATTTTTGTTGTTTAATTTGAAAGAACGTCTATAAAGATATCTACAATATCAAAAAAATTAGTTATTATACTTATTTATAATTTAATTTTATTGATTTCATAATATAAAATACTATAGCATTAACTATTTTTTTTTACATAAGTTGAATATTGTATCTCTTTTTAAAAAAAAATAAGTTAGCTAATATGGGTTTCAATTCACAAACAAATGAAATCAGTTTTACATATGATAAAACTTATTTTTTTTATACTTTAATATTATAGAAGTCCTTAGAAAGTGTCAAACTCATGTTACAAAGATAAAAAGTAAGAGCAGAAAAAATTGAAACATATCTGTAAATTTAATTTTTAACATAGGCTTGAACTCGAGCTTAGCACAGGCCAAATAACACTAATATTTTATTAAATTGTTTACAAGTTTTGTTTGTGTCCAGACATGCAATATTTGGTGCTATTTTCATTCTACATATAATATTAAATTATTCACTAATCTTATTAGATGGATAAATCTTATTTATATTGTTCAATTATTCACAAAATTTTACTCGACGATGACGAAGAAGAAAAATAAGGAATTAGACAAAAAAGAGTGAGAATCTACGGAGTCTTGTTTTCATTTTTTCAAGTTAGAAGTTTGGATGGTCACTTAATTTTAGGTAATTGATTATTATGTTCATTTAACTTTGTTTTGTCTTTTTCAAAGTTACTCAATTTTGGGTAACTGGATATTATAATCATTCAACTTTATTTTGTCTTTTCAAAGCTACTCAAATTTGTCAAGTTAGCTTTCATGGTCATTATTCCCAGAAATATAATTCTTTATACATATTTAATGTCGTGGTAGCTGTAATTTTTTAGAAAAAAAAATATTTTACAAATTTAAAATTAATATTTAATTATTAGGTTCCCAGTCAATTTGTTTTAATATTTTCTTATTCTTTAATTTGCTTTTTTTTATTATTCTTCATTAATCAAATTTAATAAGATATTATCTTGAATATGAATATTCTAGATATGTTACGGGATGTACTCAAATAGTCATATTCGTGTTTTTTATAACTCATTATATCATCTAATTTTAGTAGTTCTACAACAAAATAAGAATAAGCTTTTAATGGCAATAATTTAATTGCCACTAATTAATTGTTTATACTGAAATACTACCGAAAAATACATACATTTGCCACAAAAAGGTATTTTGTACCGGCAATTAAAAAGAACGACTACTAAGGCAATATTTATTATTATTCCCCCAATTTTGTCAATGTCTCTTTTCTTTCCATTTTCAAAAACCTAACCCTGTCACTAATCACACAGCTTCTTCAGCTCTGCTTTTCGAGTTAGCCTCCAATTTCGGTGGCGGACGAGAGGAGGAAACGGCCTTCTCCTCCTCCGTCGTGAAAAATTCCGATGAGGAGTAGGAAGAAAAAATGGGATACGAATCGCCGGAGAATGAGGTGGATACGATGTCGTTTTCAGGCATGTAGATATAGGATGAGCAGGACGGTAATGGTGAACCGACAGCTTATAATGAGGACCGTAGTGAGCTGGATGGTAGGTATGTATATATATATTACACATCAATTTCAGTTAGTTATATTTCAATTTGATTCTTTTCTCTCACAAATTCACAGTTGCTAAGTTGATTTTATATTGGAGTTTTCATCATTTTTTGAGAAAATTAAATGGCCGCTCCACCGTCTAGGGCTTGAGCCCATTGCAATTACCTCATCAAGCTCGGTTCTACCTCACGGGATTATAGAATCATACAAGTTATCCTCGTCGTAAACTTTCTCGGCGATCTCCACCATCAGAATTTGATTAAATTAGTAGGCTATTGCATCTAAGGCAATCAGAGGCTAATCGTCTACAAGTTTATGGCTCGTGAAAGTCTGTAGAATCAATTATTCAGAAGTATGTTATGCCTATGCTCTTTTGTTTTCTTTGCTTGATAATTCAAAAGTTGGGTTGGTGTTGAAGCTGAGTCGGTTATTCCCATGGCTGTTGCTGCAGGCGTTAGTGGTGGTGCTTCTGTTTCTCATGTCACAGCTGAATCCAAGAGAATAACAAGTTAGAGGAGAAAGAGGAATCAAATGTGGATATGGGCTTCAGTCGTATTAGTATGAAATGATAATTTTTCTTAGAGAAGTTGAATAAATAAACAAATCTAACTAAAACTTTAACAATCGCATGTTCAAATTCTCTTCACAACTAGTTCTAAAATATTCAAATATTTTTATGTACAATTTTTAGATATTTAGTTGTATATACTATCAATATTTTCTTTTATTTTAAGAAATATATATTATTTAAAAAAATTGATTTCTTTGAATTTAATCTTTTACATTATTTTAAACTCTACTTTGATTTTTTAATGGTATATACAAGTTTTTATATACATGAATATACTGAAAAAAAATAAAAAGAAAAACACACAGGTTTTTTATTATTATTGATAAGTTAAGTAAGAATATAAAAATCACACGTATTTCATAAATTTCACTAAAGAGAATATGTGAAAAATGTTTTAGGTTAAATATGAAACAATTTATATAGGAACCAATATATGTGAACTTGAAAAGTAAATATCAAAAATAAATTTAATGAAAAAGGAAAATATGGTAATCTTAAAATTAGTAGAATGTAAGCTTAAGATGTGATCGGTTTTTTTCTTTTGCGAGACTCTTTTCTTAATTATACTTTTGATATGATTGCTCGACACTTGTATTTCACAAGATTCACGTTTTTTTTTATTTCTCTAAATAAAATTTTAAAAAAAGGCTAAAAGAAGGAAATAAAGAAACCAAGAAAAGAAAAAATTTAATTAAATATACCTTATTTTTTGTGAAATTATTCCAAGTTGTGATGCATACTCTATGATTCGAGTTGCCTAGTTTTTTACATCAATATTGATCTTCCTCTTCTATGCTTGCTTTATCACTATTATATTATATTATATTTTATTTTATTTTATTTTATTTTATTTTGTTCACCGACCTAAGGGATTGTCATACCAAAATCACAAAAAGAAAATTCAATTAAATAAAGAATGATGAGAAAGTAAATGCATTTCACAATAACAATAACATATTCAGTATATTTTCACAAAATGAGATCTGAGGAGAGTAGAATATATGTCAAACAGAACCAGAATAGAATGTAAGAAAGCAAATGCATTTAAAAATAAAAACCAAAACAGGATAAAAGAGAGAAATAGGTACGTGAGAAAGGATAGAAAGGGAAGGAAGTAACTAAAGGTGCAGGAACAGAAAAAATGGCATATACGAATGCCCATTTCTACTTAGTTTTGCTTGGATTATATATAGGGGTAGCATTTATTGGTTCGGTTTTATGTATTATTGATTCGATTTATTTATTTTTAATTTGTAGATGTGTTGTGCTAGCTAAATCGATAATTAAGTCAATAAGATATTTATTATCAATTTTTGGTTAATCAATTTTTAATCTTTAGTGATTCAATTTTTTATTTAACCGATAAGAAAATGCCCCTCTAATTTTTTACTTTCTCTTGTTTTCATTTATTCATATATATATAAATTTGTTTCCTTTCTTGTTTAGTAGAGAACTTAATTAAAAGTTGTAGCACTACATCAATCTCTTAAAAAAAAAGTTAACGCCAGTTCACATCGATGGGTAGAACCCCACCAAATCAATAACTTTAGAAATTAAAGAAAGCAACAACACCAAGTGAACAACTATAAAATGCAAAAGAAAATAGGGTTTATATTTAAAATTTAAAGTCAAGATAATTTTAGTATAATCTTATTGGGTTATTAATGTAACCATTAACTAAAATCTTAAATCGAAAATCGAACCCGTAAGCCAATAAAATTTTTAACAAAACAGTTTAAAAACCATGACCCAATAACTCAATACTGATAAATCGATAATATTTATTTCAATTTTATTTATCGATTAAATTATTTTTTACACACCCCTACTTTTATATAAACAAAAATACTAAAAAGTGTATTTTACATTCCAAATTAATACTATATTTAATATATATCAAATTCCTAAGAAATGGAGTAAGAACATATGGAGAGTAAGAGTAATGAAGATAAAGAATGTGACTTTTGGACCTATTTGTAACGTAATAGGAGTAATATGTACACATTATTACACAAATTAATGAGCATTAATCATAGGAATGAGAAAAAAACAAAAAATAGAGTTATTAAAATAATTATCCTTACGATATACTTTGCACGGTAATAAATACCTCATTAATTTACTAAATATAGTGTTATAATATTGAAGTATAGGACTTTTTAAAATTTTGAATATTAACACACTTTATTCTTCTCAAATTCAAATGGATAAAAATAACATTTTAGTTGAATGTGTTTCTCTGACTTTAAATGTCATATTAATAATATAGTGCAAGTGAAGCTTAAAAAAGAAGAATTTTGGTCCAAAAACTAATTTTATTTAAAAAAATATGTAAAAAAGGAAATGAACTTGTAGGAGAATTGATGTAGTGTATATAGTTTATATGTAAATAACTTTTTTTTTGGTCATTGTTCATACTTCTATCATTTTCTCCTTAATGGGAAATAGAGTACAAAACTGGATCCATCTACATTAATATAAAATCAAATAAAATCATCATTATTTTTTTTCATGGTCTCTATTTTGTAATACCTTTTTCCTTTATTTTGAAAAATATGAACTTATTGTTAGGATCTGTTATACATGATTTTCAGTAATATCAAAATAAAATAATTATAGAGAAGAATTGTCAAAGAATTTAACTCAATCCAAAATATGAAAAAATCATTAATATTCACCATAAAAGTAATAATGAAATAAATAGGTTTCTTGCATTTTCAATTTCTTTTTGTAAGTATTGAAATTTAGATCTTAGAATGAAAAGCCCATCTTACGAAAAAATAAATTCAAGCTGTAAAGATTTCTTTTATATGAATACTAATAGAATTCTTGAATTACAAACATAATATGATTTCCCCTAAACTCTTTAATTAAGACATGCATAAAGCTTAAAATTTATGGACATATTGGAATTTTGTAGTACTATATATATATATATATATATATATATATATATATATATATATACATATAAATATATTTCATCAAGCATATAAATTGTAGCTAATCTCGTCAAGCATAAGACGTATTCGTGATAAAAGTTATCAATAAATTAAACAATTGATTGTATAATAAAAACATTCTTATTAAATTACATACAAAATTAGGAGAGATACAAAGAAAAATATACTAATCGTTAATCCAACTCTTTTTAAGATGAAAGTGGAAGAATGTTCCTTGCGAAGCTTAGATTTTTTTAATCTACAAAAATGATTATGCTCTTCAAAAATGACAATGTGACTTGGCAGAGAAACATACTGCTCCATTTGCCATCGACCTCATGGTAGTTAACGACATCTTTTTAAAAAATGAGAACATTAAAATTTCAAAACGTTGCAACCCATAAGCATAATGAAAAAAAGAATGAGAATATCATATTTTTAAAATACACAAGTAAAGAAATTCAAGACAAAATAATTACCTTCGAATCCACGTAACTAAAATGAAAAAAAGATATTATTTACGGAGAAATAGGATGATAAGCAAAGAAATTCAAGACAGAATAATTACCTCCGAATCCACATAACTAAAAAAAAATAAAAAATTACGGAGAAGTAGGATGAACAAAATGACTGAAAGAAACTATTATTCTTACATGATTATTATTTTTGAATACATCACTAACGTTCAAAATGACAGCTCAAATTAAACTGTATAAATCGGAGAAAATGACAAAAATGGTCCCTTATGTTTGAGTGTAGGTTCAAAATAGTCCCTTAAGTATGCCCTTATCAGTTTTGGTCCTTCAAGTTTACCAAAATTTAGCAGTTTTAGTCTCTGGAAAAATAATTTATTAAATTTGACGAGAATTATGAAAAAAGATTAGCAAGAAGTCACATTTAGAGATACACCCAACTAGAAAAGGACAAATCTAAGAGATAAATCGACAGATGTCTGTCAGTTATAGGGCAAAAAAAAATATATATATTTGACAAGGTAAATATTACTAATCTCATTTTTTATTGAAAAGTCGATATAAAACAAATATTTTTATCATTTTTATTTATACTCTTCAACTACAGTTTAGCGCTTTAAAAAATAACACCCATCCATCAGAGTTTCATAAAATAAACTGATGGACTCCTCTATTTTATTTTTAAAAATAAAAATAATCATAATTATTGCGCTAAATTAACCAACGAACATCCATAGGTTTTTCCTTAAAAAAGTTATGGGTTACACGCATTTTTGAGCCGAAAAAATCGATAGATTCGTCCGTCGATTTTCGTAAAATAAAATTTAGAAAAATCATTGGCTTTCTATAGTGTCCCTCGGTTATTGTCAGTTATTTTTTCTCTTGTTTTAGTAGTGAAGTTTTAAATACTTTCTGTTATTTCTAAATTATTTTTAAAGTCTGGTATTAATTTTTTGAGGTGTAATTTCTGCTTATTTTTTAAATATTTTGTTAGTGTCTTCTAGTTTTTTGTGTTGCATATTTTAGGATTTGATGTGACTTTCTTAGTCTTATAATTAAATCTTTTTTTCATAGTTCCCGTCAAATTTAATAAATATAGTTCGATGAATATTTTGTCAGAAACTAAAAGTGTTAACTTTTGGTAAACTTGAAGGACCAAAACTGTTAAATGCATATTTAAGGGACTATTTTGAACATACCCTCAAAGATAAGGGACCATTTTTGTCATTTTCTCGTATAAATCGCACCTTTCCTTTTGCATAATTATTGTTTCTGATGAAAATTTGATTGTATAGCTTAATAAGTAATGGCAGCAACTTCATTATTTATATAAGGTCACTGTCTTTTCAAGTTCTCAAAGCATTATATGAATGAATAATTATTTCATAATAATTGCAATAATTAAGTACATAATATTATCTTCTGTTATAAGAAATTGCATATTGCATACATTAAACATACATAAAATATGCCTTGATTTGCTTTAGAAGGAATTGGAAACGATATATATGCTTTGCTTTTTTTTTCTTTATTAATAATTATGTATTAAAGAGCTACAGTAAATCATGATCATTTCTCCTGGAAATTAATTAACAATAGGAGAGCCAAGTAACTTTTGAATTTTTTAATCCATAGCATATTATTTTAAAATGAGAAAAAAGATAAATATGAATGGAGGTCATAGAGAAGTGCCACATCACCTTGTCTATAACCCTCCTTTATATATATATATAGATTTGACCATCTCTCTTGATGAATCTTTCACCACTGTTAAATTTTCTTCTTTATCTTGATGAACTTGTACCAAACAATTTTGATAATCTTTCTTTGATGAAAGTTACACCGTCGTCAAATTCCTTCTTCATCTTGATGAACTTGTGTTTGACTATTATGACACAAGAAAAAATTAGAAAGAATACATCTATAATCTTCATCAAAGTGGTGATCATATTGTCACATCACCTTTTCAATGTCATATCTTTTTGTTATTAAACACATGATGAACGAAAAATAATAAAAAATAGAGAAAAAATTATACTAACAATAAAGAAGAAGAAGAAGAAGAAAATAAAAATGAACATCCAACAATTTCATAGATCATTGTTATTAATAGATGGAAACTTCTACTTTTTCAAGTTAATTTGACCATCTCTCTTGATGAATCTTCCACCACCGTTAAATTTTCTTCTTTATCTTGATGAACTTGTACCAAACAATTTTGATAATCTTTCTTTGATGAAAGTTACACCATCGTCAAATTCCTTTTTCATCTTGATGAACTTTTGTTTGACTATTATGACACAAGAAAAAATTAGAACAAGAAAAAATTAGAAAGAATACATCTATAATCTTCATCAAAGTGGTGATCATATTGTCACATCGCCTTTTCAATGTCATATTTTATTTTTTATGAAACACATGATGAATGAAAAACAATCAAACATAGAAAAAAAATTATACTAACAAAAAAGAAGAAGAAAATAGAAATGAACATCCAACAATTTCATAGATCATTGTTATTTATAGATGGATTAAATTATAAAAATTAAATGAAAGAGAGGTGAAGAGACATATTATTTAAGTAGATAATATAAATGGATGGAGGTTTTTTGTAACTCATGAGGTATAATTAGATGTGATAAATATAGTATGATAAAATTTTATTATTATTAAATAAATTAAGTAATGAAAAGAATGAGGAAAAAAATTCAAAAAAATTCAAAAAAAGATAAATAGGAATAGAGGCCATAGAGAGGTGCCACATCACCTAGTCTATGTTCCTCCTATATATATATATATATATATATAATAAAATATATATAATAAAATATATATAAATATAAATAATTATATATATATATATCTTCTAATTACAAAAGACTTTAATTTTTTAATTCTTTTTTCCTCTATAAACAAGAAATATGAGTGGTTGAAACAATAAAAATTATTTTATTAGTATGTGAACATTGTGAATTTAACTCATAAATTAATTCATGAATAAGAAGAGTATTAATTATAGAGTCATTTATTGTTATTACAAACATCAAAAAATAGGATAAAAAAAATTAAGAAAAATCTCCAAAAAAGGAGAAAAAAGATACATGTAAATGGAGGCCATAGAGAGGTGCCACATCACCTTGTCTATATATATATATATAGAATACATCTATAATCTTCATCAAAGTGGTGATCATATTGTCACATCACCTTTTCAATGTCATATTTTATTTTTTATGAAACACATGATGAATGAAAAACAATCAAAAATAGAAAGAAAAAATTATGCTAACAAAAAAGAAGAAGAAAATAGAAATGAACATCCAACAATTTCATAGATCATTGTTATTTATAGATGGATTAAATTATAAAAATTAAATGAAAGAGAGGTGAAGAGACATATTATTTAAGTAGAGAATATAAATGGATGGAGGTTTTTTGATATCATGAGGTATAATTAGATGTGATAAATATAATATGATAAAATTTTATTATTATTAAATAAATTAAGTAATGAAAAGAATGAGGAAAAAAATTCAAAAAAGGAGAAAAAAGATAAATAGGAATAGAGGTCATAGAGAGGTGCCACATCACCTAGTCTATGTTCCTCCTATATATATATATATATATATATATCTTTTAATTGCAAAAGACTTTAATTTTTTAATTCTTTTTTCCTCCATAAATAAGGAATTTGAGTGGTTGAAACAATAAAAATTATTTTATTAGTATGTAGACATTGTGAATTTAACTCATAAATTAATTCATGAATAAGAAGAGTATTAATTATGGAGTCATTTATTGTTATTACAAACATAAAAAAAAGGATAAAAAACAAAAATAAAAATTAGGAAAAATCCCAGAAAAAAAAAAAGAAAAAAGACAAATGTAAATGGAGGCCATAGAAAGGTGTCACATCAC
>QJPP01004185.1:0-57500 GCA_003996215.1 Jaltomata sinuosa
GAATATCCATATCAATAGTTAATTGAATGCCGAGAATACAAGCTTCATATTCGGCCATATTGTTGGTGCATGGAAAATAAAGTTTGGCTGTCACCGGGTAATGTTGACCAGTTTCTGATACCAAAACTGCTCCAATGCATGAACTTTTGAAATTTACTGCTCCATCGAAGAGCAATCTCCAACTAGGGTATGCTTCTGCAATATCTTCTCATATGAACAAAATCTCTTCATCTGGGAAGTAAGTTCGGAGAGGTTCATAATGTTCATCAACTGAATTTTCTGCTAAATGATCCGCTAAGGCCTATCCCTTGATTGCTTTCTGAGTCACATACACAATGTCGAACTCGCTTAGCAGCATTTGCTATTTGGCCAATTTCCCCGTAGGCATGGATTTTTAGAATATGTACTTCAAAGGGTCTATTCTGGAAATGAGATACGTTATGTAGGATGACAAATAATATCTCAACTTCTGGGCAACCCAAGTCAAAGCACAACATGTACTTTCTAACAGAGTGTAACGAGCCTCGTATGAGTGAACTTCTTGCTCAAGTAATAAATTGCTCGCTCTTTCTTTCCGCTTTCATCGTGTTGCCCCATGACACAACCAAATGCATTTTCTGAGACTGAAAAATATAGCAATAACGGACTACCTTCCCTCGGAGGAACCAATACCGGTGGACTGGACAAGTAATTCTTGATATGTTCGAAAGCTTGCTGACACTCTTCGTTCCAGCTGGTTGGCGCATCTTTCTTTAACAACTTGAAAATAGGTTCACAAATGACCGTTGACTGGGCTATCAACCGACAGTCTTCCCAAGAAACTTATGATTTCTTTCTTCGTTTTTGGGGGAGGCAATTCCTGAATTGCCTTGATTTTTAAAGGATCTAGTTTGATTCCCCTCCTACTGACTACAAAGCCTAACAACTTGGCAGTTGGCACCCCGAAAGCACACTTTGCGGTGTTCAACTTTAGATTGTACTTCCGTAGTTGATCAAAGAACTTTCTTAAATAAGTCAGGTGATATGAACTCTCGCGGGACTTGATAATTACGTTATCCACGTACACTTCGATCTCTTTGTGAATCATGTCATGAAAGAGAGCCGTCGTGGCTCTCATGTATATAGCACCTGCATTTTTAAGGCCAAACGGCATCACTCAGTAATGATAAACACCCCAAGGTGTGATGAAGGCCATTTTCTCCGCATCTTCTTCTTCCATTAGGATCTGGTGGTATCCAGCAAAACAATCCACAAACGACTACATTTTATGCTTCGCGTAGTTGTCAATAAGGATGTGGATGTTGGACAAAGGAAAGTTGTCTTTGGGACTGGCTTTGTTCAGGTTTAGATAATCAACACAGATTCTGATCTTTTCGTCTTTCTTGGGAACTGGGATAATATTGTCCAACCAAGTTGCATACTTTGTGACTTCTACCACCCCAAATTGAATCTGTTTGGTAACTTCTTCCTTAATCCTCAAACTCAGATCAGGTTTGAACTTTCGAGTCTTTTGTTTCACTAGATCAAACCCTGGATCGATAGGTAATTTATGGGAAACTATGACAGTGCTTAAACCCGGCATGTCACTGTAGGCCCAAGCAAATATGTCGATGTACTCTCGGAGCAATTTGATGAGTTCTCTTTTCTGTGCTTCTGTCAGATGGACACTGGTTCTAGTTTCTTTGACTTATTAGCCATCCCCTAGATTGACTGTCTCGGTCTCCTCTAGGTTGGGCCTTTCTTGATTCTCAAAATATTTCAGTTCCTCTGTCAATTGTTCGAGAACCATAGTTTCTTCATCATATTCCTTAAAATCATCATTGTCTAGCTCAATTTGTTCGTTAAGATCTTGACATGACATGACAGTGGAAGGTTTTAATTTATTATTACTGAAACCAAAACAAAATGGGTTAGATAATAACAAGTAAACATAAATAATGATGAACAACAAACGTATTTGAAATAAGGAGGCTTTCATTGAAATTCATAAATATTTACAAACTATGTCTACAACCTACATGAATGCAGGTTCATGCCTTTTGGTAAGCGGTAAAATAATGCGAGGAATATTAAAACATAAAGGGTGGGTCGCGGAGACTCATCTGGACCATCACCGATTTTTCATAAAATAGAATTTTTGTCTACCCAGATGAGTGGAGAGTCAAGAGGGGAGTTGCGGCCCAATTCTGCAACTTTTTGTCAGGCCTGGTATCCCTAATCATGGCTACTTCGGGGATTTCTTTTGTTATGGCATTGCACTCTTCGAATAGCTCTCATATTCCGTCCTCTAACCCATCGCTTAGCGGACCAATACACACCGGAAATGACTGATATAAGTGAGGGAGTGGCTTAGGCAGTCCTGATTGCTTCTTTTCTTCGACCCTCGCCTTGTCTTCTCGGGCCACATACCCTAATCCGTGCCTGGTAATCTGTCTGGGGATGCTCAAGGGCTCTGTCATACCATCGGAATTCTTTCCCAACCCAAAACCTGGCTCGTATCCGTTCCTTAGCATCATGGTCACAAGCATTTTATAGATTGGCATCATTGAAATTTGAGGAGCCAGATCCTCTCCAGTGGCATTGATGATCTCTACAGTGTAGAAATCACTTCCCCTCGAGACTTCTTCAATCACAAGGATGCAGCCGTTAGGGCGGCTCTAGTGACTCCTTTCACCATGGATCACCACCTTATGTTCTCCCCAAATGAACTTCACTATCTGATGTAAAGTTGATGGCACGGCTCCAGCTCCATGGATCCATGGTCTTCCTAAGAGTAAATTATAGTTGGTGGTAATATCCATGACTTGGAATTCTATACGAAAGTCGGCGGGTCCTATTTGGATGTACATGCTAACTTCTACGATAGTGTCCCTTTGGCCTCCATTGAAGGCTCTCACATTGACTCTGCTTTGGCGAATCTTCCCTAGATCATATGCCAATTGGGTGAGTGTAGACAATGGGCAGATGTTCAGCCCCGATCCGTCGTCAATAAATACTCTATTGACAATCTTCTCTTGACTCTTGAGAGTGACATATAAGGCTTTGTTGTGCATCATGCCTTCAAAAGGCAATTCGTCGTCACTAAAGCAAATACGGTGGCGCCCCAAGACTCGTCTTACCATGGAGGTTAAGTTTTCCGCACTCGTACCTGTTGGCACATAAGCTTCATTGAAGACTTTGAGCAATGCCTGTATGTGGTATTGTGAACCCGTGAGTAATGCCCAAATAGATATTTGAGCAGGGGTCTTCTCCAGATGCTTCACAATCGAATACTCTTTCAATTGCATCCTTCTCCAGAATTCTTCCGCTTTACCTTCGGTGATTGGCCTCTTTTGGTGGTCTTTCTTGTAAGCATCATTTGCCAGGTCATCGGGGATATAACATCTTCCCGACCTTGTCATACCATGGATTGCTGTAGCTTCAACTGTGAACTCCTTTTCTGCTGGTACCAAAGCAAAAGCTTGCTGAGGTGATGCTAACAAAATGAATTGTGGCTTCTCCGCAATACTCAAGGCGGCCATAAAATTCTCCAACTCTTCTGGCTTTCCAGGACTGACTGGCACTATGGACTTGCTCATGACCCAGTCTTCGTCTATTTCAATCATATTCACGGTGGATCCCCCGTGATTTGGGAGCGGGTTATTGTTAATATTTGGTGGCGCTGTCTGAGGTGTGACCACCTTCTGATCGATCAAGTCCTGAATCCTGTGCCTCCGATTAATACAATCCTCAGTATTGTGTCCGGCTCCCCTGGAATGGTAAGCACAATGTCAATCAACTTTAAAGAAATGAGAGTCGATGTTGCTTGGTTTGGGTGGAATGGGCTGGATAAATCCAGCAACCTTCAATCTCTCGGACAACTGAGTTCTGGTTTTATCTAGCTGGGTAAAAGTTCGAGGAACTTTCTTTTCTAAATTAGGTGGAGGGAGATTGGTATTAGCGGGAGGCGGAACCTGGCAATTGTTTTGGTTCTCGAGAGCCTTTTGATACACTTGGATGTTTTGAGGAGGGGCTTGGTAAATGGGTTGCATATTTGGTTGTGGAGCTTGGTATATGGGATGCAGTTTGGTTGTGGAGCTTGGTAAATAGGCTGAGTATAGAAAACTGGTTGAGGATTTTGTGAAGCTAGGGAGGGGTTGTTGGAACAAGTGATCTCTTATAACTGGCTTTGAAGGGTCTTCTCGGTGTTGTGCTTGGACTAGAGGACATTGAAGATACATCCTCTCTTTTCTTTTTAGGGAATCCTGCTGATTCCGATTGTGCTGAGACTTTGGTGATCTTACCACTTCGAAAAACCTCCTCGACGGTCTCGCCAATTTTAACCAAATTGGTAAACTTAGCCTTGACTGCCGATATCATCTTGTCGTAGAATTCAGATTCTTGGGAGCGCATAAACAAAGTGCTAATATCTTCCTCGGTCATGGGAGGTCGAACCCTTGCCGCTTCTTTCCTCCAGCGATACGCATAATGGTGAAAGTGCTCATTTAACTTTTGCTTGATACGATCCAGAGAGTACCGGTCTGGAACAACCTCAACATTGTAGGCAAATCTTCGAGCAAAATCCCTGGCTAGAGCACTCCATCGAGACCACTTCTGCTATCCTGAGTAGTAAACCACTCCAAGGCTTCTCCGTTTAAACTTCGGCTAAACAACCTCATCAATAATGCTTCATTATTCCTTGTACCTACCATTTGGTCACAATAACTTTTTAGATGAGCATCTGGGTTTCCGGTACCATTGAAGGTCTCAAATTTAGGGATTTTAAATCCTTCTGGCAAATCCAATTTTGGATGAATGCAAAGGTCATCATAATTGTATCTTTTTTCATCAGACGAACCTCGAAATTCCCTGATTCTAGCGATTTCCTCTTTCGTCAGGTCCAGGTCACGATCACGCCTCTTTTCTGCTGCTCTCAACTCCTTCTCCTTCTTCTCATAATGATCAAGCTCGTGATTATCTGAGAGGTCAATACAAGGTTCTACCATAGCATGGAAGGTAGGTGGTGGTATATTCTGGATGGGTGGAGGCTGAACATGTAGAACGGTATTTGGGTATGTGGGAGTATAGTTTTGTGGGTTGGTGACATTGGGGTGGTATTCTGGGAATTGTAGGTATTTGGTGGCATGTTCTGGTAGTTTGGAGGGAGATTTTGTGGAAAGTAGGCACTTGGGTTGTTTCTCTGATTAGTGTGCTGGACAGGAGAAGTATGGATTTGGTACGAGGATCTGATATAGGAAGGGTTATTGGTGAGAGGTTCGTTGGGAGGTCTAGGTGCGGAGGCAGGAGGGATATCCCTTGGACAATATTCGATTAATGGGGAATTGAGCGAGGGGATTTGGAGAGGGGTTTGGGAGTTACCCAGAGTTGGGGTGTTAGCGGCAATGGCCAAGCTTGCCATATCCTTGGCTTTCTGCACCTCTTCTTGCATCTTCTCTAGCTTCCTTGGCAGTTCGGCAATCATTTCACTCTGTTCAGTGATAACATTGTCTCTCACGGCCAAAGCGTTCTCTTCTTCACTATCAGTCATTTTGCCTTTAGAAAAGCGAGGGTTAGAGGGGGAATCTATGTGCGCCTTTGAGCGGGTGAAGTAGGGATGTTCGACCAATTTTGTCAACACAGATCAGTTTCTATTACCTGATAAAGTAAAAATAACTCAAAAGGAAAATATGTTAGATTTCATTAGAAACAAATAATATAAGATATCTGACTGGAAATAGACACATATATATTGCTTTAAACACTTAGAAGTTGCTTTTATCAAAAAGAATTGATCCACGGGTAATTTTGACTCAACGGGTTCAACAGACAGAACTTTGTCTATTGATTTTGGGTGCGTAAATTTTATCAGGAAGGTTGACTCTTTGGATCTTTGTCTTCCAATATCTCTGCTTGTTGATCCTTTTGAACTCTTTCGGCATCCTTGTCAAAGTGGTGAAATGAATTTTTTTAAAGATAGGGGTTGGGCCTTGAAAGGCTGCCTACGTATCTCATGAAGGAGAATTCAGGCCCTACGTAGTTCGAATGGGTAAAAGGGATATATTTTCATTTCATTTCTTCCACTATCTTTTGATTACAAAGGAAAGAGTAAAAACGACAAAAGAAAATAACTACACTAACTTTGCTACTTTTAAAGCTTCTTTGGATAGTGGCGGGTCTCGATCTTCTTGCTCTTCGGTCTTCAAAGATGGTCTGGTGCGAACTGGAGGTTGATCTTCCCAATCCGAATCAAATTCTCTAGGTCAAAGGGGAAGGCACGACACTTCTCGATGTCGTGACCTTTCATTCCATCATGGTAAAGACAGATGTCGTCGTTCTTTTTCCACTTGGCGGACCCTCTTCTCTCCTTTCTCTCTGCAGGATAGAGGATCTTAGCTTGAACTAGCTTGAAGTAGATATCCTCGTAACTGTCCTTGAAGGTAGTGAAGTCTAAGCGATGGATAAGGACATCCTCAGTGATGGGCATTCTGGGTTTGACTCGGTCACATGCCAGCATGGCGAGGGACCCAAACAAATGAGCAATTTGTCCACTGTTGATCATTTCGTGGACCTTAGTCCTCAAAACCCCACATTCATCAGTGGTGTGCCCCTTCTGGGAAGGATGGTAGACACATTCCTTGTGTTCGTCTTTTGGATTGCACTGGGGTCCCTGGGTCTCATCTGGGTGCAAAGTGCCCATGGCTCGCAAGATCTAGTAAATGGTTGAAACTTCCACAACCTCAGGATAACTCAGAAAGTTCCTGGAGTGAGCTTTTAAGACTTCCTGAACCTAGATAGCCAGAAGACCGCATCCTTAGTCTCAGACCAACTCTTCATTTCTTCTATTAGTTCTTCCAAAGTCGTAGGGAATTCCACTGGTTCAAGAGCCTCTTTTCTGGGCTCGTCAAGCACTTTCTTTTTCCCTTTCTCCAGTTTCTCGATCATTTTTATGGCAGCCTCGAACTCCAAAACCAGTTGTTTGATCTCTCGAACAAAGTCTCTTTTCTGGACTTCCTTGGGCTTTCCCAGAATTTGATCTAGCACATCGATTCTGGCTTTAGCCCTAGTAGTCTGCTCTTCAACTTCCCTTGTGTCGGCTAAAGCTGCCTCAGTTAGTCGGTCAATCTCCCGGCTCTTCCTCTGAACTTCTTCGATTTCTTTCGTGATCCTGACTTGTGCCAACATCTCGTCGACTTTAGCCATTTGCTCCTCTGTGATGGCTATTTCTTCGTCCAGTTTCACAAACTTGGCCGATGTAGCTTCGGTGAGTCGTTTCACTTCTCTAGTCTGTTTCTCGACCTCGACAATTTTCCTGTTGATTTCTTCCAATCTCTTGAGTCTGGCTTCCTCAACGTCCATAGCTGGTTAACTTTCTGTTGGACAGGAAAGAAGTTTTTAGGTATAGTTGAGTGAGGTTTGGACTTTCTAGAGAAACTGAGGGACTCAAGGAGTAATTTGATCGGACTTTGTGCTTGTGGGTTTATTTTCTGCCTAAGGTGTTCTAAAAGTTAAAAATAAGAGTGATCAATTCATCCTTGACTAAGGCAACACACGTAGCACATAAAACAATTATAATCACACAAGAGTATAACATATTATATAGAGATATCACGCATCCTAACTTTGGGTGACCCTTTTATGCCAAGGGTAGGCCTAGCGAATTTGAAGGATGCATGTACGTTAAGACATTTTATTTGCTCTCTCTTAATCCCATACAAATCAAATTCATTTCATGATATTTCAAAGGGATACAAAATAGGGAAACAAGCAAATGCGGTTACCAACGAATTTAAAATAATTGTGGCTAAAGGAATATAGCTTATAAAAATCTTTTGACATGTTGTCATTTTTTGAAAAGAACTTAAACTTTCGAAAGAAATGAATTTATGAAAGTTAAATTAAGACAGTGGCTAAAATTAAACAGTTGGTTTTGATCTTCTAGAAACGAGAGATTGAAAAATGTTTAAAAGATGATGCTAAAAGGATCACGAAACAATTTCGAGCTTTTCAAAAAACAAATATAGCTTTGAGTCCATATTATTATTTAGGCAAAAATTTGATTGAATCTTTCAACCCACTTTCACGTGATTTAGTATCAAGAGAGAGTGAATTTGGGGATTCCTCTAAGTTAGATAAAAATTTAACCAAAAAAATGTTAGTATAATATAGAGAAATAAAAAGAAGAACGACTCTAGGCCTCTTAACCCAAAATCTAATAGCGATTTCTCCCACTTCCTTTTTCTGATCTCTGTCGAGAAGTGGGTCTTCGAATATGCTAGGATTATATATTTTGGACCCATTTCTCTTTCTTTTTGGTTGATCGCGAGAAATGAGTTGGCTGACTCTATGATAGTATGATGGACTCCGAGAGTGGTTTTATGCTCTATGATAGTATGATGGACTCCGAGAGTGGTTTTATGCAGAGGAAAATAAAAGAGGAGATTAGAAATCGAAAACAAGAAACAAATAATTTATACAAATTTACATATTATTCAGTCGAGCTCTAAGCACAATAAAATTTAAACTGTTACACATTAATTATGATAGAAAATTAAGCAGACATCAAATAACCCACAAACACATGAATACAACTCTCTTTCTCAACTCTATAAGAAGTCTCCCAAACTTTAAGGCAAATAAAGAATACAATATATGTTTGATGTGAACATAGTAATCTTTAGAGCATAACCCCCTTTTTTTTAAGAAAAAAGAAGTTCTCACATGATTATATTTGTAAAAAGAAAAAGCCTAGAAAAAGGATTTGTTCTCTTTCTTTCTTTTAGGAATCAAAGTAATATTTTGAAGAGAGACGCAACTCGAGACTAGAATAGAATAAAACTTAACAAGACACTAACAAATATCAAACTTAAATTGGCCTTAAGATCTGCCAAGTATAACTACTAGCTTGTCATTCTTGACAGACCATTAAAAAATCTGCATTACTGAGTTTTATATCTCAAAAAAAAATAAAATTTGAGGCCAGGTACTTACGAAATCAGTAGCTATTCTTGATAAAATATTTCACCTCTTTGAAACCAAACCTTGGCCTTTGGAATATTAAATAAAGAAATACAGTTTTGGCAAAACTCTTAAAGGTTTATACTTTAAAATCCAAAACAAGCTTAAGTAAACAAGAGTAGACCGTAGACATCTTATTTTGGGGAGCAACTATGAATATGAGGTCGAGATGAACTCAACCTCATTCAAGCTCAAACCCAAAATCCGTCCTATAGGTCATCTTAACCACATAATGGGGAACAAGGGGGAGGATTTATATATCTTGTGTTGAAAAGGAACAAAACAAAGAATGAAGACACCTCTATATGGTTCTCATCCAATGCTTTTCCATAAGGGTCTCTTCTTCTATTATATACACTCAGCTTACATAAAGTATAAGAAATATTGGCTTTTAAAAGAATGTAAACTATGAAATTAGCTCTGCTCTTCTTGAAGCTCAACTCTTTGAAACATACTAAAGAATATTTAAAAAATAAGTAGTATCATTCTCATCTAACAAACCCCTCAATCGGCATTAATGGCCAAAGAAAGGTTTATCATGCTCTTTCATGATAAGTAGGATTTCAAAGGGGTAATAAACCACCAAAAGTAAGACCAACTACTAGAACATAAACGAGGAAATGGACGGGGAAATTTATCAAGTATTCAGAGATAGGGAGAGAGTAGAAGATGATGACACCATGGTGTATTCACATCTCATCCCGTAACGTTCATGCGAACATCCCCTATCATATACTTCATCAAACTAAATTGGAAAATAGAGGATCACTTTAATAGATTAAGCTCAAACAAACACAAGCGTAAGAACTAAAATTTTGAGACAATTAGGTCCGCTTAATGGAATAGCAACAGTTAAGGGGAGGGAAAGTTCTTGGGAGTATTTAGGAGTGAAGGAAAGGTATGGAGTGATAAATACTATATAGTACTCATCACAACTGCCCAAAAATACTCATGAGAGTATTCCCTCTACTCCATACTCTTCAATAACCATAACGACTAAAGCAAACACAAAATAATAAATTCAGAAATTAAACTTCGAAACTAAGGCGACATAAGAATTTTGGTTATTACAAGATCTCATGGGAATAAATAGTAATACAAATGGAAACGAGAAAGAAAAAGAAAATGGAGAGGAAGGGGGATTACAATAACAGAGATAGAAACGAAAAACAATAATAAAAAAATATAATGGAAAAGAGATTACCTTCCGATGAGCAGTGACCTAAAGCTTTTAGAGTTGTGGACCATTTTGTTTTCCTATTTTACCACAGCAGACTCAAATGGAAAACAAAATTACTATTAGTATTTTTTTAGTGAGAAATTTTTATACCCAAAGCTAAAGACTTAGACAATTTTGAACCCAAAAAGCTCCAAATTTTTTGTTCTTTTTTCCTCCCAGTAACAGGAATAGAAGGGTTCTATTTGTAGAGTCCCTAAAGGATTGGGTTCGCAATTTCGAAACAGTGAGGGACTTGATAAATTTTGGATTTGAAAAATAGGGGGAAAACAGATTTGAAAATGTTTGAAAAATGGTGACTTTGAAGTCCATAAACCAAACAAAAACACAGCTGGGATTTGCACTTATTGGTGTAAGGATTCAGAACGGAAAAATGAAGAGAAAAGAAAAGAAATCCAAATAAGGCATTACCATTAATGCGGAGCTCGAACGCAATGCGATTTGGTGCGATCTTGCCGGAAAAGGATGAGCGCAGTCTGGGACGATGAAAGTGAGTGAGAACCTAGCCAAAATGGTTGTACGACGGGGGTAAAATGGTAAAAGAGGGGGGACGGCTATGGAGCTTGGGGGCTGGTAGGTTTTTCTTTCTTTTGTTGAAGGAGATGAAAGGTAGTGTTAGGTGGGAAAAGGTGTTAGGTGATTAATGAATATTGGGCCGGGTCTTGGTGATTGTTTTGGGCTCGAATTTGAGTCCAAATGAACATAAAAATAGCTGATTTTAGGAGCTGAAAATGCTTAAATATATAGCCATTTTGGATTGAGAATATAGCCAAAATATTTCGATTATAAACAATTACGTCACAAAATGTAATCAATTTGAAATAAGATTAAGATAAATTAATTATCGATTAATCAACTAAGCTTCCCGATCTTGACAGAGTAAAATATTTATATGTAAAAATAGATTTTATAAAATTAATAATTATTTAAGACGTAAACGACATTGACAAGATAAAATACATATTTAACTAAAACTTGGTTTTGATACGATTCGAATTGTAGACTAATAAATATTCTAAATTAATAATATGTGATTAGATTTTACGTAAATAAAATTAGTATTAAAATAATATATATAATATATACATAATATATATTAAGGTATTTTGCCAAATGAAAAGGCAAAATAACTTTCAAAATAATTTGAAAAATGTTTTAACTCTTGCGAATGAATATTCCACTTTGTTTAAAATTCTGAAAGCCTGACTAATTAATAGACAAGTGGGAGGTCAAAATTGGGTGTCAAGAACTTGCCTCTTTCTTTGGCCAGGGAGAGCGAAGTGAGGCTTGGGCAAAGAAAATTGAAGAACCCGATTTTATCCGACCACCAACTCATCTCTATTGAAAAAAGGCACGACTTATAAGGAAATGTGGCCGGACCCCAGTAACGGGTTTCCTACATATCTCAAGTTATATGAGAATTCAGGCCATTTTTAGTTCAAAATGCTTGATTTAAAAGCACGATTTCAAAGATTTCAAAAGCTATCCTAGTGTCAGATTATGGAGAGACTAGAGACCTTGGGAATGAGAGAGATTTCTTGGAATACAATCGAGATTTCAATGTCGAGCTCGCCTACATATCCCTTAGGATTAAGAATCAGGCTGCTTGTAGTTCGACTCTAACGGTTAAAAAGTTAACCTTTTATGCTAAAATAACCTTTGTAGTTTAAGATGAGTGACAAATAAATAGAGTGTGAAAGAGATACTTGCAACCCCTTAACCATGAATGTGGAGCTCTTCACATCCATAAGTAAGAACTTACATGAACATAATTTCCAACACCCTAGGTGTATTGCCACTCGAGCTTAAAGAAAGAAATGATGTTGCTCCAGTGTGGGCTCTAAAATTACACCGAATGTGAAACTCAGAATAATTAAATATAAAAAAAAGCCCACATGCCTTTTTACAGGGGTATGGTTTGATTGTGGTAAAATCGATTCCCAACTCTCGCCCAAAGTGTTTGATAAGCGTTCTTTGGAATGTGATTCAGTTCACTGCTAAGAGAAAGTTCCACGTTGTGATGCGTCCTTTTTGGCGTAGTCCGCACCTGTAATTTTGTTTTGAGAATTTCATCCTCTCCGATGCTCTCAGAAATATCTCAAAGCATGATGGTTAGTGGTAATATAATTCCATTAGGGAGGGATAGTTTCTTCGTCATACCTCCTCCTGGGACTATGTCTTGCTCTATTAGGACTTGGCGTAATTTGCACCTGTGATTTTGGTCTTCGTACATGTTGATGTCATAAAGATTCCCATGACGGTGTAGACATAGCAGCCCTTTTGGCTATCATGTAGGATTGCCTTCATGATGGCTGAACGCGATGATTAGTTGAATATGATGACCTTCTTGGCCATTGGATATGATGAGCCTCCGAATGTAATGACTTCTTGGCCATAGAGTATGACAGTCTTTGTAACCGCTTGTAATAGTCTCCAATATGATAGCCTTCTTGTCTATTACCGACAATCTTTACGTATGTTTTTGGGTATGTCTTGCGCACCATCTGTATCGATGCGACCTATAGATATCCCTTAAATTGTCAAGCATTAAGTAATCTTGCACATCATCCGACTTTGGATAGATGCGGCTTATAGATGTCCTTTAAATTGCTAGTCTTTTAGGTAATCCTGCACTTTTATCCGATTTTGGATATAATGCGACTTATAGATTTTCCTTGAATTGCTACTCTTTGGGTAGTCCTGCACAATATCAATGTGGATATGTCGCGGCCTATAGATAACCCTTGGACTATCAATTTTTGGTAGTCTAGCACTTTATCCAATTTTGAGTATTATTGTGACTTACACATTACCTTTGAACTGACAATCTTCAGGTGATCTTGCATACTATCCGGTTTGAGATATCACTGCGTCTTACAAATAACTCTTAGTCTGTCAAGTTTTGGGAAATCTTGCACACTATCTAGGTTCGAATATCGTTGTGGCTTACAGACGACCTTTGGCCTTCCAATCTTGGGAGTTCCAGTTCATCGCTCGATTTTGATGGTGTCTTAAAGACGTCCCTCAGACTATATGCTTTTGTCCTTGATGGAAAATATTTATCGGGGTGACAAGACCTTTGTCACACGATCAAAGATAGTTGTATTTTCTGGCGATCGATGTTTTTGAATGTATAGACATCTTTCAGTGTGAGACTTTGTCGTCTCAAATAAATAGGGGTGCATAAATATCCTTGACATTAGGCTCCGCTATCTCACGCGATATCAGATATAAATACGCCAGCCTCGGCATAATAATAAGGAAGCAAATATATTCTCAACATCAGATTCCACCATCTCATGCGATATTGGATATATCCTTCGTATTTTACGATGTTGGATATAAATATGTGTTTGGGTCGATCCTACAAAGTAAGTGAGACTTAGGGACGCCTCTGAATGCCATCCTCTTTGACACCGGCCGGTAGAGGGACATAATATTCGCAGCGAGCATGTGTCTGCGGTATTAATAATGATGGTACTTGTGACATGGTCCTTGCGATGTGGTCCTTGTGACATGGGCCTCGTGACATGGTCCTCGTGATGTGGGCCTTGTGACATGGTTCTCATGACATGAAAATATGATAATGATGGGAATGATCGTGCAATGGAATGCGTATGAAGCTAATCAAAACAATTTTCATTTCAAATATGAATGAAATGGCCTTTTTCGAGCATCGTCTGTTTGTGGTGATTTCTGACTTGCTGGGGATCAGCGGAGAACTCTCTTTTGGTGTTCTAATTTTTAGAGTTGACCAAAATGTCCTGATATGCTTGGGGACTCGAGGGTGCTGTCGTTCTCTCTTTATCTAGTAGTTTCTGCGAACTGCAAGATAACTTATTCGTTCTAAAAGCTTTTTCCTCTTTTGGCTTCTTTCCATCATTTTGGTAGAGAATATTAAAGACTGGGAGGTATGACTCAAGATATTTATATTCCTACTTGGATGTAGGAAGTGATCATATGGACTTCATTACAGGTTTACCTCATACACGCCAACAATATGATTCTATATGGGTGATAGTAGACAAGATGACTAGGTTAGCTCATTTGCTGCCTGTCAAGACTATCAATTCAACAAAGGACTATGGGAGACTCTATATTCAATAGTTAGTTAGATTGCATAGGGTCCCCTTGCCTATCACCTCATATAGGTGGACTCAGTTTACATCCCAGTTCTGGAAGTCTTTCCAGAAAGAAAGATCTTGGTGCTCAAGGAAATCTCAGTACAATATTTCATCCACAAATTGATGGTCAGGCAAAGCGTACCATCCAGACTTTAGAGGATATGTTGAGGGCCTGTGTGATCAATTTAAAAGGTAATGGGGATGATCACTTACCTCTTATAGAGTTCTCCTACAACAATGAATTTCACTCTAACATCCAGATGGCTTCGTATGAGGCACTTAATGGGCGGAGGTGTAGATTACCTATTGGCTTGTTTAAGGTCGGTGAAGCTACATTGATAGGGACATATTTAGCTTATGAGATTATGAAAAAGGTTCAGCTCATTAGGGAAAGGTTGAAGACTGCTCAGAGTCATCAAAAATCCTATGCAGATGTCAGAAGAAAGGACTTGGAGTTTGTTGTTAATGATTGGGTGTTTCGGAAGGTTTCACCTATGAAGGAGGTTATGAGATTTTGTAAGAAGGGGAAGCTTAGTCCCCGGTATATAGTCCCCTACAAGATTCTGAGGAGAATAAGCAAGGTGGCTTATGAGTTAGGGTTTCCAACAGAGTTAGTAGCGATACACTCAGTCTTTCATCTGTCCTTGTTGAAGAAGTGTGTTGGTGATCTGACCTATGTTGTGTCACTAGAGAGTGTGGGTGTAAAGTATAGTCTCTCTTACAAAGAGGTCCCAGTTGAGATTCTTGACCGCCAGGTTTGTAACTTGAGGAATAAGAAAGTTGCTTTGGTGAAAGTCCTTTTGAGGAACCAGTCAGTCGAGGGAGCTACTTGGGAAGCAGAAGCAGATATGATAACCAATTACCCTCACCTTTTTCCTTCCAGTTCAGTACTAGCTTGAGGTAATAAGTTCCTTTTCAGTATCCTCTATTTTCCTCATTATTATTCTCATCAGTCTCATATTCCATCAGCTGCCCTTATATTTTTCACTATGCATGCATGTCTCATGAATCAATCTCAGCTCTGTTAGTCTTCATTCGAGGATCAATGATCCTTTTGGGGAGATATTGTAACACCCCAAAAATTTTAAGTTAAGATTTAGATTGTACTTCTAAGTGTTGAACTTTCAAAATGGAAGATAGGAACCACGAATGGGTTCCATGGATCGTGGAATAGACCACGGACCATGGACGCCACTTGTGAAACCTGACCTGCAGGCCAACCTTTGGTTTGAGATCTACGAGAGAGATCCATGGATCGTGGATCGGACCACGTACCGTGTTGCCCCTTATGGAAATCAGACCCGCAAGGTGACGAGAGCCTTGAGAACTACAGACCAGGTCCAGAACCCATGGACTAGTCCACGGACCGTGGTTCTTGATCGTGGAACCTTGTTCCAAAAGTTTTAGCAGCTTTTCAGTTATGTTTCCTAGGGGTATTTTGGAATTTTTCTATTCTTTTAAATCCTATGCCAAGTTATTTTAAGCATATATAGGGGAGTTTTAGTCAATCATAGTCAATTTTTCTCTCATTCCCTCAATAGAACATAAGAAAGGAGGACAAGAACCATTCTCTCAAGTTTAAAGACCTAGGGCTTTTTCTCCAAGTCTTCACCTTCAAGTTCTAGCTAAAAAATCTTCAAGTTCAGGTATGTGGGTATTCAATTAGGGCCCCTTTTACCCATATGTCCAAACCTTCAAGTTTTACTTTGATTTTTATGAACTTATGAAGTTATGGTTCTTACCCAATTATGTAAGTTTCCTATAAATTCGATTTTCTTACGTCATTACATGATATCTATTCCTACTTACATGATTTTTCATGAGTTTTTACAAGTATCTCTTGACCCCATGATTTGAAAGATACACCTAGCATAATTTGACATTTATTGCCTGTTTTAAGAAAATTTGGCATGTTCAACTAATATGACCTCACGTATTCAAGAAAATAGTATGCCTAGTTCCTCAAGTTATGAAATTCAGTAAGAATATGTATTTGAACTAGTGCCATGCTATATTTTAAGAGATATGTTTTCATGTTATGTATGATCTCTATGGTATTATTTTGGGAGTAGTATTTAGCATCGAAAGGATAAGGGTTCCAGACAACCCAAGTCTAGAACTACTATAACACCTCAGAATTCGAACCACCATTTGAACTTAGAATTTATGAAATTTTTGCAACTTCCAGGGTCCACGGTCTAAGTCCATGGGCCATGGATTAAACCACGAGATGTGGACAGGCCTCATGTAATCAAACATGTAGGCTAACCTCTGGGCATGAAACCGCGAGAGGTTTCCACAGGCCGTGGAATGTTCCACAAGTCGTGGTTTCCCCTCGTGGAAATTAGACTGAGGGTCCTCATTCTTCCAAGAACCATGGGCAGGTTCCATGAGCCATGGAAGGTTCCATAGGTCGTGAACCTCACCCGTGGAAATCAGACCCACGTTATGCAAAATGGCCAGGAAACCACGGCTAATAACCATAAGCCGTGGTTCAGTCTACAACCCATAGTTGGGGCCCATGGAAACCTGAGATGAGTACCTTCAGTAGTTTTTCAAGCTTATTTTCTAGGGGCATTTTTGTAAATCCCCACTTCTTTAACTCCAATATTAAGTCATTTTGGGCTAAATTAAAGGGGTTTTATTCCCACTTAGACTTTCATTCTCTCAAAATCAAGTTTCAAAAGGAAGAAAAAGGATCCTTCTCTAAAGCTTCAAGGCCTAGGGTTCCTTCTCCAAGTCTCCATCTTCAGAATCTTGCTAAGAAAGCTTTGGGTTAAGGTATATGGGTATTCAATAAGGGTCTTCTTCTAGCCTTATGCCCAAAACCTATGATTTTACCTTGGGTTTATGAAATTGAGGAATTAAGGTTCTTACCAAATTATGATTTTTCCTATGGAACTGATTTACTTACATTGTAATATGCTTCCTAATCCATTATGCATGATTGTATATGAATTCTACAAGTATTTTTAAAAGCTCATGAATTGAGAATGATTTCTAGCGTGATTTCACCCTATTTCATGTTTTTCAAGCTAAATTGGCATGTTTAGATAAAAATGACCTCAAATATTTGTGAAATTAGCATGCCTCATTCTTTAACTTATGAATTTTACTAAAACGTATGTTTAGGGCTAAGCTATGCTTCAAGACTTATGAATTTATGAATAGCATGGCATCTAAATATGTCCACATACTTTACGAATGGTTTTGACATATAGATATGTCACATATTATGTATGAGCTATATGTATGTTTTAGGAGTAGTATTTAGCACCGAGCTGATGAGGGTTCTAGATAATCCAAGTCCAGAACTACGTTTCCTCCGTAGGTTTTCCTTTTTGTCTCACTTCAGGATCCTTATGTTTATGGTTCTAACCTTGGCCGATTAGGACAACCTTTTTCAATGTGGGTGTATGACACTGGACTCCATGATGCTCACATGGTTTATGTCAGTTACAAGAATCTCCCACAGAAATGGTTTTAAGTATATGAATGTATTTGACTCTTTACTTTAATTTTCAACCTTACTACTTATGACTTTTGATTATAAACATGTTTTTAGCTTATGATATTGCATTTAGTCACTACATTATAGATTTTACTACTATTACATGTTTTCATCTTAAAGTATCTTTTATCATGGATTATGCATATCTCACATACTCAGTACATTTCATAGTACTAATCACATACCTCTTTGTGCTGCATCATTTCTTAGTGTAGATTCAGGCGCTCGCTCCCAGACTCGTGGCTAGACCTAACAGGATTTCCAATCAAAGTTGGTGAGTCCTCATCATTCCAGGACTAGTTATGAGCTTTAGTTAGCTTTGATGTCTTTCATTCAATACTTAAAGTTAGCTGGGGTCTTTTCTGAGCAACTCATTCTATCAGTTTTAGAGGCTTTTCAGACATGGCTAGACAATCATTATTTGATGTTTCAGATTGTGATACCCTTAGATCTTTATCTATATGATGAGTTGGTTTACTTATTACTTATATTTATGCTTCCTCTACGAATGTCTATGTTATCCTTAAGTCATGCTAAGGCCAAGGGTTAACTTGGGATCACTTTTGATCTCAGGTCCCGTGTTACGTCCATGGGGTAGTCTCGGGGTGTGACAAACCTGATATCAGAGCATCAAGTTCAAGAGTTCTAGGATGTCTAAAAGTCACATTAAGTAGATTCTTTTTCATTTGTGTGAAGCGCGCCACACTTATGAGGGAGAGGCTGCGTAACGTTTTAGGAAAAACTTCACTTCTTTCATGTTCAATATCGTGTGATAGAGTTTAACTCTATTTCTTTTTTCTAATCCATTCTCCATACGTTTCAGATCATGTCTCCTTGTAAAGCTAACGCCCATAATGCTAACCCTCCAATTTCAGACCACGAGGTCACAAATGTTAAATTTAGGAATGCCATCCAATTGTTGGCACAAGATGTGACCAACCAGGCCAATCAACAGGCGCTCTCTCCTGCTAACCCAAATGGTAGGACAACTGCTGCTAGAGTTAGAGACATCGTCTGTATGAACCTGCTAGAGTTTTTGGGATCCAATGTTGGTGAAGACCTACAGAATTTCATAGATAAGGTAAAAAAGATTATGGAGGTGATGCAGGTTACTGTCACTGACAGTGAGCTAGCTTCCTACTAACTCAAGGATGTGGCTCACATTTGGTACACTCAGTGGAAGGAAGGTAGGGGCAGAAATGCAGCTCCTGTGACTTAGGAGTGCTTTGTTGAGGCTTTTTTGGATAGGTTCTTCCCAAGGGAGTTGAGAGAGGCTAAGGCTGAAGAGTTCATGAATTTTAGGCAAGGGTCAATGTCAGTCCAAGAGTATGGGCTGAAGTTCACTAAGATCTCTAGGTATGCTCCATCTATAGTGTCTGAGCCGAGGGCCCGGATGAGTAAGTCTATTTTTGGTATATCCGACTTAGTGAAGAAAGAATACAAGGCATCTATGCTGGTGGGAGATATGGACATCTTCAGGCTCATGACACATGCGCAACAGATTGAGGAAGATAAGCTAAATGAGAGGGCAAGGGATAACAAAGGGGCCAAAATAGAGGATTTGGGTTTCAGTCAGCAGATGTTCGGAGGTGGATACTGGTCTTCTTTTCATAAAAAGTCATTAAGACCAGTGCCATCATAACCTAGTTCCCCTACCCAAACAGCCAGACCTAGGCATGATCAGGCAGGTAGGGCATCGGGCCCTCGCTTTCAGTGGTATTGCAAAAAGGACTCCCTACCCTATTTGAAATAAGTGTGGTAAGAGTCATCTTGGACAGTGTCTCTATGTCACACGTGGATATTTTGGATGCAGACAGATAGGCTATAAGATTAAGAATTTCTCCTCAGCTAGACAGAACAGTGGAGGTGGCAGGACTCAAGGTACTACTTTAGCAGCTCTAGCAGGTTGTACAACTCAGTGGGGTACCACTTCTGGCAAAGGTGGCGGTCAGCACCAAAACCGTCTCTATGTTATGTCATCTCGCCAAGACCAAGAGGACTCATCTGATGTAGTCACTGGTATGTTACAAGTCTTCTCTATTGATGTTTATGCTTTGTTAGACCCAGGGGCTTCATTGTCTTTTGTGTCCCCAAATATTGCTTGTAAGTTTGGAGTCAGCCTTGAATAACTCCTAGAACCTTTCTATGTCTCTACTTCAGTTGGTGAGCCAGTCCTATCTAAGAGGGTATACATAAGTTGCCCTATCTCAGTCCTCCATAGAGTCACCTTAACAGACTTAGTGGAATTACACATGATAGATTTTGACATCATTCTTTGCATGGATTAGCTACATGCCTGTTATGCCTCAGTTGACTGCGATTCCAGAGTCGTATATTTTTCAGTTTCCCAATGAACCAGTCTTAGAGTGGCATGGTAGTCCTTCATCATCAAAATGTAATTTCATATCTTATCTCAAGGTTAGGAAAATTATCTCTAAGGGATATATCTATCATATAGTTTAGGTTATGGATTCTGAGTCTGAAACTCTATCTCTCCAGTCAGTCCAGTAGTAAGTGAATTTCCTAAAGTCTTTCCATAGGATCTGCTCAGAGTCCCTCTCGAGAGGGAGATTGACTTTAGGATATACCTTCTCCCAGATATGCAGCCTATATCTATTCTTCATTACAGAATGGCTCTACGGCGAAGTTTTTCAAATAAGGCTAAATATATTTTTGTTTTTTAGGGGGTTTTGAAAATATTCTGAAAGTTAAACTTATAAACCACACATTCTCAAATCGATGTATTTGAGATGAGTATAAATGAATTAGTGTTTAAATATTTTTTAGCACTTAATTACTTTCATTAATTCAATTAATGAATTAACTCAAATGATTTATGTAAGTTTGTTACACCTACTGTGTCAAAAAACTATGTTTTTTTGAATAACTATGAAAAAAAGGTAGAGTGCTAACTTGCAACACTCATTTTGGTGCAGACTTTATTCTGAGCATGAATAGACCACATTGTGTCCGAGGCTTTACTTCAGAGGCTATTTGGTGAGCTACCTAACAGAATTGCAGCGCTAGACTCCTTCTACTCCTTATATTTTTTTTTCTCTTTTTAATCTTTCATACAGTCTATAAGTTAATAAATACTTGAATTTTTCTCCTAAGTCACTCTTATACGAATGAGACCTAGTCTTAAATTGTATTTTTTCTATTTTCGCAATTCTTTTCTATTAAGGATGTCTTATAGTTTTAAACTTGTCAATGTACTACTCCGTTTTATATCATTACATTCAAATCAATTGGGTGGTGGTTAGGATTATATATCAGAAAAATGTGTACGTGCCATCATGAATTTTGTGTTACATCACCAATCATATTTGAACTTGAGATAATTTAGAATATCCAAACACTATAGGTAAAATATGTCTTTCTAAATTTACCATAATTTTATATATGAACTTACTAAAGTATATGCCATAAAAGAATCATACAATAAAAAAATTTCAATTCTAATTAAGAAAACTATGCAATGTCTAATTATGATATTTACAAATTGGTGATGTGTCATGACCCAGACTGCCGCGAGTTGCATCCACACAATTCCCGGGAGAGCAAACCATCAACGATCCAGAACTTAACCGTTCTAACAACTCAAAACCAGTGTGCAATAGGTAAAACTAGCAATAATAAACCAAATCAACACTAATATAAATAAATCTACGGAAATTCCTCCCTAGAACCTGAAAGTCATCGTACAAAAACACTATCAAAAATCTAGAATGCGGGGATGCAACCCCAAAATGGGCAAGAGTCTAAGCCCGAAACAAGTGGGTTGTAATGTAAATGAACGAGACCAAGGTAGCTCTATCAGAATAGCTCACCCTTGATGCCTGGAAGCGCTGGGACTACAAGTGAGGTTGCGTGTCAGCCGCTGGAAGATTACTTGTACTCACAAAAAGAAATGCAAGTGCAGAATCAATACACAACCACCGTGTACTGGTAGGATTATCAGCCAGTTCCAGGTAAGCAATACATAAATGGTACAATAGCCAAGTAAAAGTACAGGGAACATGTAAACAAGCCAACATGTATTCCTAGACTACAAGTCTCTTCCTAGATTGTTCCCACATGTAAACCCACCCTTATAACCATGATCAACAATCAATAATAAACAATAAATATACCATTTTACATATCCTGGACCCACCCTGGGATCCCCCTAAACAACACCTAAGGGTTAAACATGCAACCCGATCTATACCAAGACCAAACTCACAAGTCAGTACAATAACAATCTGGCCTTTCAAGGACCATATACAATATCACAATCATAAACACAACCCGGTCCACACATGGAACCATTATTAAAATCCAACAACACCTGTACCAGGTGTGGTACTCGAGCCAACCAGTTAGTTATCCTATACCAGGCGTGATACCTGAACCAACCATTTGTTATCCCATACTAGGCGTGGTACCCGAGCCAACCGAATATCACACAAATCCACAGTCATAAATAATGAACAATCAACACTTGTAAACTAACAAGAAATAACACCTAGTTCATTTCACAAGACTGATAATGTGACCCTTAGACATTCCTAATCATTCCCTAAGCATGCAACTCATACAATACTTAGACAAAAATACACAAACATACAATGCATACGGGAATCAATAACCATCACCTACCTCAAATTATTCCAAGCTCTATTGAACCGGAGCTTTCCCCTTTTTAGTATCCCTTGCTTGTTCTTGGTCTAAAAATAAATATGCAAAAACTATAATCAATTACTGACCCAAGGTATCCGAATTGTACAAAATCCCAATCCCCGGGCCAACCTATGATTATTCCACCCATTCCCGGGCATTCCCACCATTAATTCACCTAAATTCATCATTTTTATGGATACCTTTAGATAATTAAGGCTAAGTGATCATCACCCATCATCAATGATCAAGACCCAAGAACTCTAGCACCCTAGAATCCCCTTTTTCCCGGATTCTACAATTCCTAGGTCATCCCAAGACTTTCCCCAAGTCCACCCTTAACAATTCTATGTAGGAAAGATAGTACGGAGTTTGGGGAGTAGAAACCTTAACTTTGGGACGAATAACAATGGAAAAAGGAGGAAAAATGCCCAAAATTGCCTTTCCCTTCTCCCAAAATGTCTTTGTTGAAAACTGACTATTTTGGGGAAGTTTATGCATTAAATCCCATCACGCTCTACTATAGCAGTACACTTTGTTATAGAAGTACCACCGTAGAAGAGTCGATCGCTATGGCGGAGGCTGATCGACGTTGACTTCCGCTGTAGCAGTATTTTTTCCGCTATGACGGAGGTCACTATAGCAATTTGTCAACTGTCGTAGTGGTTAACACGGGACAAAAAGTCATAAATTCCCCCAAATTGATCTATTTTACAAAACACTCATTTTCTTGATGTTTCAGAACAACCCATTCACGTCAACCTCTATACCAGGAGTTCTACTTACCCGAATTCGATTCCAAAAAGTCCCCTGGACTCCTTTATGTCTTAGCTAAAAGGAAAACTAGCTCAAGTACAAACACTTTACTCCATCCTTACCCGAATTACCCTAGACCATACCTCGATCCAAAACCGCCAAAGATTAGCCTAGCCCATAACTTTTCAACTCCCAAACCCGGAAGTTTTCTAACCCAAAACTTGGCACAAAATATTTACCTGTAATAAAAAACCCGGTCATTACAACAGATACCAATTTACCCATTATTCATCCGGAATGATCAAACTAAAAATATGAAAAAATGAAGAAGGGAGGTGTAGTACCTGAATCCTCAAATAAGTGAGGGTACTTGTCCCACAGGTCCTTTTCGGTTTTTCAAGTGGCATCCTCAACCGGACTGTAACACCTCAAAAATAGACCCAGCTCTTAAACTCAGGACTTGCAGAGATTTTTGAACTTCCCGGGATCACGGGTCAAGGCTATGAGCCATGGGTGGTTCCACGAGTCATGGAAGTGACTCGTGATTCCAGTCCTACAGACCATCCTCAGGTCTGAGAACCACGAGTCAGGTTCATGGTTCGTGGAAGTTTCCACAGGTCATCGAACCAACCCATGAAACTCAGACAAAGAGTTATCAGGTCCCCTAATTCCCACGACTTGGTTCTACAACTCGTGGAAGCTTCCATGAGTCATCCTGTTGAGTCGTAGGGAGCTTTCAGCAGCCTGAAATCTTGGGCAGTTTCCACGAGAAGGAACCACGAGTCGTGGTTAGGTCTACGAGTCATATACTCCACCCATGAAACCTGAAGACGAATTTTAAATCAGTTTTTTCCTAAGTAAGTTCCAGGGGTATTTTAGTCATTATCCACCCTTTTAACTCCTAAATGATATCATTTTGACTATTTCAAGAAGGGTTTCTACCTTTATTAGCCTAAGTCCCTTCTCATTTCCTCACTCTTCTCCCAAAAAAGGGAAAATTCTTCTCCAAGCTTCAAGTCTCAAGCTCCAAGTTCAAGCCTCTTAAGTCTTTCTAATGCAAGTGGGTTATCTTCAATCAAGGTATGTGGGTAATCAACAATGGTTCCTTCTACCCTTGTGCCCAAAACCCCTAATTCAAATTTTGATTCCATGAATCTCCAAATTAGGGTTCTTATCTAATTCTTATGGGTTTTGCTAAATATGATCTTCCCATGATTTGATTATGAAATTACTATTATATTGCATGATTTTACATGGGTTTTTACATATGAAAACCTATTTTATGAGTTGAAGTTTAATCATGGTGATTCCTACATGCAGGTAACTGATTCAAGCAAAATTGGATTGGATGGTATGATTTTCATGGATTTCCAAGCATGTGCATGCCTAGTTCCTATATTCTATGAAAATATATGTATTATGAAATTGAACTAGAGCCATGCAAATTTTTACAAGTCATGAAGTATGCAAATTTCACAAGTTATGAAGTATTATGCAAAACAAGACACCCGATGTTCCATCAATGCTCATGAATCGATTTCAAAACCCTAATTCATGAGTAGTATGATGATCCGGGGTATGAACATGTCATGAAAAAGTTTGGTGTCAGATATGTCACATGTATATGAGCTCATCTTATATGTTTTGGGAGTAGTATTTAGCACCGAGAGACGAGGGTTCAGATAACCTAAGTTCAAAACTACGTTGCCACCGTAGGTTGCCCTCTGTGGCTTATCATGACAGGATTCTGGTATGACATGGTTCTAACTTTGGCCGGTTAGGACAACTCTTTTCAGTGGAGGTACATGACACTGGACTCCATGTAGCTCAGTATGATTTAATGTCGGTTAAGAGAAACTCTCACATGTTTATTTTCAAGCTATGAAGTTATATGATTCTATACTATGAAACTTAAGCTTTATTTCATGTTTCATGTTTTATACCTTGATATTTATTCATGTTCTTTCTTACGTACCAAGTTCATTGTTAAACATGTTTTAAACTATTTTTATCATGATTCATGCATTGCTCGCATACTCAGTACATTCTATCTGTCAGCTGTGGGTGAGTCCTCTTAAGTCGAGGACTAGTTATGTTCTTAGCATATGTCAGCTTTTATTTCTGTACTTCGAGTTAGCTAGGGTCTTGTCCTAGCAACTCTTTATGTTATGAGTAGAGTCTTTTCAGGCATAGACAATATTTGAGTCTTCGTATGGATCTTGTATTCCTATTTGACTTGACTCTCCATTTATTTTATTCCATCTTGATCTATTATGCTTTCACTTACTTTATGTTATGCTTGATGATGCTATGACCAAGGGTTAGCTTTGGGAACTTATGGTCCCAAGTGCCGTGTTATGTCTAAGGAGTAACCCCGGGGTGTGACAGACTTGGTATTAGAGCCTCAGGTTCAAGAGTCCTAGGATGTCTGAAAGACGTATCGAGTAGAGTGTTTTTCATGTGTGTGAAGCGCGTCACACATATGAGAGAGAAGCTATGAGATGTCTTAGAAAACTTCACTTCTTTAATGATTATGTCATATGATAGAGCTTAACTCTTATGTTCCTCTAATCCTCATTTTGTACATTTCAGATTATACCTCCTTGACGTGATATGCCTCCCCGAGCCGCTCGGAATGCTATTCCTCCCATTTCGGTCCTCGATATCACGAATGAGGAGTTCAAAAATGCCATCCATTTGCTAGCCTAGACTTTGGCCACTCAGTCTAATAAGCAGGCTCCTGCCCCAGTCCACTCTTAAGGTAGGGTAGCAGCCCGAGTTTGTGACTTTATCCGTATGAACCCACCCGAATTCTGGGGTTTGAAAGTGAGTGAGGACCAACTCAACTTTATTGATAAAGTGAAGAAGATCTTCGAGGTTATGCAAGTGGTTGGTGTTGATTGTGTTGAGCTTGCATCCTATCAACTCAAGGATATAGCTCATATTTGGTTCACCCAATGGAAGGAGGCTAGGGTGAGGGACGCGGTGCCCACGACCTTGAAGTATTTTGAGAGGGACTTTCTTGATAGGTTCTTTCCCCGAGAGTTAAGGCAAGAAATGGTGGAGGAATTTGTGAACTTGAGACAAGGGTCGATGTCGGTTCAAGAGTATAGTCTGAAGTTCACTCATTTGTCTAGATATGCTCCCTCCATTGTAGCGGACCCTCATGATCAAATGAGCAAGTTCATCTATGGGGTTTCTAATGTGGTGAAGAAAGAGTGTAGGTTTGCTTTACTATTGAGTGATATGAACATCTCCTGACTTATGACTCATGCCTAACAGATTGAGGGTGACAAGCTAAAAGAGATGGCAAGAAAGAACAAAAGAGCTAGATCCGAGGGATCAGGCTTTGGTCATCACAGGTCCGGAGGTGGATATCGCTCTTCTTTCCAAAAGAAGTCATCAGGATCCGTGCATTCTTCTGCTAGTGATCCTACCCAGGCTCAGAGGACTCGTCATAATAAGGGTGGTAGAGGACCTGGTTCCTATTCCCAATCTCAGGTAAGTGTTGCTAAGGGGCCTTCCCATCCTAGTTGCAGTAAGTATGGGAAAAATCACTCGGGAGAGTGTCGTTTGGGCATGGGTTCATTCTTTGGGTATGGAAAGGATAGGAACGTGATTAGAGATTTCTCTTCAGCTAAGAAGAGGCAGGGAGGTGGTAGGACTCAGTCTTCCCCAGCAGCTTCAGGAAGTAGACCATCCCAGCAGGGCGCAACTTCTAGTTCTGGTGGTCAGCAGCAGAACTGCCTTTATGCTATGTCCTACCATCAGGATCAGGAGAGTTCTCCAGATGTTGTCACTAGTATGTTGAAATGCTTCTCTTTCAATATGTATACGTTTTTGGACCCCGGTGCATCCTTATCTTTTATGACCCCTTATATAGCATGCAAATTCAAAGTATGTCCTGAATTGCTTTTAGAACCCTTTTGTGTTTCTACTCCTGTTGGTGAGTCACTCTTAGCCAAAAGGATCTACCAAAATTGCCCTATCTCAGTCCTTCATAGAGTCACTTCAGCGGATCTAGTAGAGTTGGAGATGACTGATTTTGATGTCATTCTTGGTACAGATTGGTTGTATGCATGTTATGCTTCTGTTGATTGTCGTACTCGGGTTGTCAGTTTCAAGTTTCCTAATGAACCTGTTTTAGAAGGGCAAGGTAGTCCCCCTTCTTCGAAAGGTCATTTAATATCTTATCTTAAGGCTAGAAAGATGATTTCAAAGAGGTATGTTTATCACATAGTACAGGTTATGGACACGGAGTCTGAAACCCCATCCCTTCAGTCTGTTCCTATTGTGAAGGAGTTTCCAGAAGTGTTTCCCGAGGATTTGCCCAGAGTCCCTCCCGAGTGGGAGATAGACTTTGGGATAGATATTATCCCAGATAAGAACCCTATCTCTATTCCTTCCTATAGAATGGCTCCCGTGAAACTCAAAGAGTTGAAAGATCAGTTGAAGGATCTTCTTGATAAAGGTTTTATCAGGCCTAACATTTCTCCATGGTGTGCCCCAGTTTTGTTTGTTCGGAAGAAGAATGGTTCTCTTAAAATATGTATTGAGTACTGTCAGTTAAACAAGGTCACAATCAAGAATAAATATCCCATTCCTAGGCTTGATGACTTGTTCGATCAGCTTCACGGTGCTAGTTTCTTCTCCAAAATTGACCTTAGATCCGGTTATCATCAGCTTCGTGTTAGAGAGTGTGATATTTCGAAGACAGATTTCAAAACTCAGTATGGTCATTATGAATTTGTTGTGATGTCTTTTGGTCTAACGAATGCTCCTGTAGCATTGATGTATTTGATGAACCATGTGTTCAAATAGTACCTGGATATGTTTGTGATTGTTTTCATTGATGATATCCTTATCTACTCTCGAAGTGAGGAGGATCAAGCAGATCACTTGAGAGTTGTGCTGCAAACTCTCAAGGACCGACTGTTATTTGCTAAGTTTAGCAAGTGTGAGTTTTGGATGCAGTCTGTTGCTTTTCTGGGTCATATTGTGACTACAGATGGTATTCGGGTTGATTCTCAAAAGATCGAGGCAATAAAGAGCTGGCCTAGACCCACTTCCCCGTCTGATATTAGGAGCTTTTTGGGTTTGACTAGTTACTACAGGAGGTTTGTGGAAGGATTTTATTCCATTGCTGCCCCTTTGACCTGATTGACTTAGAAGAAGGTAAAATTTCAGTAGTCCGACTTGTGTGAGAAGAACTTTCAGGAACTGAAGGCTAGATTGACCAGATCTCCAGTGTTAGCTCTACCCGAGGGCCTAGATAATTTTGTTGTATATTGTGATGCTTCTAGAAATGGTTTGGGTTGTGTTTTGATGCAGTGTGGTAAGGTGATTGCTTATGCCTCTAGACAACTTAAGACGCATGAAAAGAACTACCCCACTCATGACCTTGAGTTGGAAGCCGTGGTCTTTGCTTTGAAGATTTGGAGACACTACTTGATGGGTGTATGTCGACATATTCACCGATCATAAGAGTCTTCAGTATGTGCTCACTCAGAAGGAATTGAATTTGTGACAAAGGATATAGCTTGAGCTCCTTAAGGATTATGATATGAGTGTGCTTTACCATCTGGGTAAGGCCAATGTCGTGGCAGATGCTTTGAGTAGACTATCTATGGGGAGTGTGTCTTCTATTAAAGATGGGAAGAAGGAATTGGTTAAGGAGGTTCATAGGCTAGCTCGGTTGGGAGTTTGCCTTATGGACTAGACAGAGGGTGGTGTGATTGTACAAAATGGTGCTGAATCATCTTTGGTAGCTAAGGTGAAGGCAAAGCAAGACAAGGATCCCATTTTACTTCAGCTTAAGGGTGCAGTTCATCAGCAACAGGTGGAAGTTTTCTCCCAAGGGGGAGATGGTGTGCTTCATTATCAGGGTCACTTATGGTTGCCAGATGTAGATAGGTTGAGACAACAAATTCTGACTGAGGCTCACAGTTCTAGATATTCTATTCATCCGGGTGCTACTAAGATGTACCGTGATCTATGAGAAGTCTTTTGGTGGAATGGTATGAAGAGAGACATAACCGAATTTGTGGCTAAGTGTCCTAACTGTCAACAAGTAAAGGTGGAGCATCAAAGGTCAGGTGGCATGATTCAAGATATTGACCTTCCCACTTGGAAATGGGAATCAATCAATATGGATTTTATTACTGTTTTGCCTCGTACTCGAAGGCAACATAATTCCATTTGGGTGATTGTCAACCGGATGACCAAGTCATCCCACTTCTTGGTTGATAAGACTACTAATTTAGTAGACGACTATGCCTGACTCTACATCCGAGAGATAGTTTGATTGCATGGTGTTCCCTTGTCTATAATTTCTGATAGAGGTCCTCAATTTACATCTCAATTTTGGAGATTATTTCATAATGGTCTTGGTACCCAGGTGAAGCTTAGCATAGCTTTTCACCCTCAGACAGACGGCCAGGTAGAGCGTACTATTTTGACTTTGGAGGATATGTTGAGAGTGTGTGTGATCAACTTCAAAGGTAATTGGGATGATCACTTACCTCTTATCGAGTTTGCCTACAACCACAACTTTCACTCTAGCATCCAGATGGCTCTGTATGAGGAACTTTATGGTCAGAGATGTAGATCTCCTATTGGTTTGTTTGAGGTAGGTGAGGTAGCCTTGATTGGTCCAGATACGGTTCATGAGACTATGGAGAAGGTTCAGCTTATTAGGGAAAGATTGAAGACCGCTCAGAGTCGACATAAATCTTATGCGGATGTGAGGAGAAGGAAGTTGGAATTTGAAGTTGATGATTGGGTTTTCCTAAAGGTGTCACCCATGCAGGGTATGATGAGGTTTGGAAAAAAGGGGAAGCTTAGTCCCCATTTTGTAGGTCCTTATCGGATTCTGAGGAAGGTTGGTAAGGTTGCTTATGAGTTGGATTTGCCATAAGAGTTGGAAGCGGTTCATCCCATTTTTCATGTTTCCTTGTTGAAGAAATGTGTTGGTGATTTGAGATTGATTGTTCCCTTAGAGGATGTGGGTGTGAAGGATAGTCTCACCTATGAGGAAGTTCCCATGGAGATCCTTGATCGTCAGATTCGAAGGTTGATAAACAAAGAAGTCGCTTCGGTGAAAGTCCTTTGGAGGAATCAGCTTGTAGAGGGTGCTACTTAGGAAGCAGAAGAGGCCATGAAGGCCAAATATCCTCATCTATTTCCTTCCGATTCAGTTCCAGCTTGAGGTACTAGTTTCCTCCTTAGTATGTCCCTCCAATTCTATTCCACCAGTTCCTCTCATGATTCTAGCATGCATCCCTGTTTTACAAAGTTAGTTTATCATGTTTTCAAGTTGAAAAATTCAGTTTTTATATTTACTATTTGATTTCCATGTTTTGTTGCTAGTTGGGCTATTTTCTCTTCAGTTTACCTTTCTTAGTATTCATTCGAGGATGAATGATCCCAAGGGGGAGATATTGTAACACCCCGGAAATAGACCCCACTTTTAAACTCAGAACTTGCAGAGATTTTTGAACTTCTAGGGATCACGGGTCAAGTCCACGAGTCGTGGGTGGTTCCATGAGTCGTGGAAGTGACTCATGATTTTAGTCTTGCAGACCATCCTCAGGTCTGAGAACCACGAGTCAGGTTCACAGTTCATGGAAGTTTCCACGGGTTCGTGGAACCAACCCGTGGAACTCATACAGAGAGTTTCCAGGTCCCCTGATTCCCACGACTTGGTTCTATGACTCGTGGAAGCTTTCACGAGTCATCCTGTTGAGTCATAGGGATCGTTCAGCAGCCTAAAATCTTGGGCAATTTCCACGAGAAGGAACCACGAGTCGTGGTTAGGTATACGAGTCGTATACTCCACCTGTGGAACCTGAAGCTGAGTTTTAAATCAACTTTTTCCTAATTAAGTCCCAGGGGTATTTTAATCATTACCCACCCTTTTAACTCCTAAATGATGTCGTTTTGACTATTTCAAGAAGGGTTTCCACCCTCATTAGCCTAAGTCCCTTCTTATTTCCTCACTCTTCTCCCAAAAAGGGGAAAATTCTTCTCCAAGCTTTAAGTCTCAAGTTCCAAGTTCAAGCCTCCTAAGTCTTTCCAATTCAAGTGGGTTATCTTCAATCAAGGTATGTGGGTAATCAACAATAGGTTCCTTTCACCCTTGTGCCCAAAACCCCTAATTCAAATTTGATTCCATGGATCTCTAAATTAGGGTTCTTATCCAATTCTTATGGGTTTTGCTAAATATGATCTTCTCATGATTTGATTATGAAATTACTACCATATTGCATGAATTTACATGGGTTTTTACATATGAACGCCTATTTCATGAGTTGAAGTTTAATCATTGTGATTCCTACATGCATGCATTTGATTTAAACAAAATTGCATTGGATGGTATGATTTTCATGGATTTCCAAGCATGTGCATGCCTAGTTCCTATGTTCTATAAAAATATATGTATTATGAAATTGAACTAGAGCCATGAATTTTTTTACAATTCATGAAGTATGCAAATTTCACAAGTTATGAAGTATTATGCAAGACAAGACACCCGATGTTCCATCAATGCTCATGAATCGACTTCAAAACCCCAATTCATGAGTAGTATGACGATCCGGGGTATGAACACGTCATGAACAAGTTTGGCATCAGATATGTCACATGTATATGAGCTCATGTTATATGTTTTGGGAGTAGTACTTAGCACCGAGAGACGAGGGTTCAGATAACCCTAGTCCAAAACTATGTTGCCACTGTAGGTTGCCCTTTTTGGCTTATTGATGTGCCGCCAATTTACGGCACTTTCGACTCCTTTTAACTATGAACAATCGTACGTTTTCAAGCAACCGTCGTCGTTTTTGATGGTTTTATGTTATATTTGTAGGAAATGGAGACAAACACGGAAACGGAAGGAAATACGAGCAAAAAGACATTCTGGATAAGGGTGACGGCCTGAGTGACGGTCCGTCACTGAGACCGTCAAGTGGTGGCAAGATACTGCCTAGGGGTGACGGCCACCGTGATGGTCCGTCAAGGTGGTGACGGTCCGTCACCCCAAGCCGTCAAGTTGAGACAGTCGGCGACATGGAATCCGAGCGTTTTTGGGTTTACTTCCTCGACTCCTATAAATACCCTATGATAGGTTTATTTTATTTATGCACTTACTAATACATTACCCAATAGTTTTAGGAGTTTTTGAGCGATTTTAGAGAGAGGAAACACGCTACACACGTTTTCCTCCTCCTTAAATCTTGTTCTTGATTTGTTCTTGGGATCTTTGTTTTCTTGTTCTTGGAATAATTGAAGATTGTTTTCACTACATTGTAAGGATCTCTTTTCTTTATTATGAATATGACTTTCTTATATTCTTCTACAAGCATGATTAACTAAACCTCCCACAACTAGGGTTGTGGGAGCCATGGCTAAAGTAGCGATATAGACTCCGGGCAGCGACGGGTTCAATATATATGTGGTCACGTTGTTAATCATTCATTATTTAACGTTTTCTAGTGGTTGCAAACATTAGAACATGCCTAGGTTTAATTTGCTTGAGTAAAGAGATTAAAACCGGGAAAGTTGATTAACGACGAGGATTCGAGACTACCAACTCTCGTCTTATGATTAATGCTGTAACTAGATTAATCTACTTGATGTTTAGGATTGAAATATAAAAGCATACCTTTTACAGTTCGAGAGAATTGAAAAGTAAATTCGTCTATTTGGTTGAGAAACGTTTAGACGATACCATTAATTCAATCACATCGTGATGCGCATATAGAAAGAACCCGGTGAAGCTTAGAATCGACATTGTTACCAACGCCATGGTAAACACTTCCCTAGTTCATTCTCCTACTGATTATATCTCATACATTATTGTTCGTTTTGTTTACACATTGTTCACACAAAACCCCCCCTTTATTTACCGGAAGCTATTGACCATTAGTCAACTGATTCACTAAAGACTTAACTTTCACCATATTCTCTGTGGGATCGACCCCAACCTCTGTTGGGCTCTATATTTGACAACGATCGCTTACTCTTCTTAATTGGAGTGGTACTTTGAGCGTTATCAAATTTTGGCGCCGCTGCCGGGGAATACGGTTGGTTATTAAGTCCGGTGTGTTTATTTGACTCTTAGTCATACTTTCCTGCTTTTACGTTTATTTGTTGTTTTTGTTTTTGATAGGGTACAGAGTTGTGCATGCCAAGTACCCGGCGCTCGGGTGAGTCAACAGTACCTTACGACCCCGAGCTTGCTAGAACGTTAAGGCGGAATATGGCCGCACAACAAGAGGAAGCAAGGCTCGCTGCAGAACTGCAGGCCCAACAAAATCTGAATGCTGGTGGTCTGCAGGACGATGTTATACTGAATGATGAGGATATCGACTTGGATGGAGTTGGCGCTATGGGCGCCATTGCTCTTCCACCGCTAGCGCCCGGAGCCAAGTTCAACATCACTAGCACGATGATCCAGCAGTTGAACTTGAGAGGAGTGTTCCGTGGTGCCGCTGGGGATGATCCAAACAAGCACCTGATGAATTTCGTGGGCATCTGCAAGTCGTTTGAGTTACCTGGAGTGAGTCAGACAGCGATCAGGCTCAGTTTGTTTCCGTTGTCTCTGTCTGATGAGGCAGCATTGTGGTTGACAGAGCTGACCCCCGACTCTATCGCAACTTGGGGAGAGTTGAAAGGAGCTTTCCTAGAAAGGTTCTTTCCTCCCTCTAGGATGATACAGTTGAGGGATGAGATTAGCAATTTCAGACAGCAACCTCACGAAGCATTGCACGAGACCTGGTTGCGATTCAAAAAGAAGATAACACAATGCCCTAACCATCAGTTGAACGACGAATTTTTGATGCAAACATTCTACAGGGCACTGAATTCGGCTACCAAGCCGACGTTGGACAACGCAGCAGGTGGAGCGTTTATGGGTCGCACTTTTGCCGATGCCACAGCTATTTTGGACACGCTCACCAAAACCAACAGGGCCTAGCATACATGGGATTCAGAGGTAGCAGCTAGCACTTATGCAATTGGTATGTCAGCTGAGCAGCGCAGAAAAGAGGAGGAGCGCGACCAAGATATGGCGCATCTGAAAACGCAGTTGGACCTACTGACAAAGCACTTGTTCTCAGGAGGTATGGAGAAGGTAAAAGCTGTGGGTTCCCAAGGTAGAGCAGCAGAGTTGGAAACTGATGAGGAGGCGAATTACTTGGGGGGTTTCCAGGCCAATGGCCAAGGAAACCAAGGTCGGACCTATCAGAAGGACAATTACTATGAGAAAGCTGGCTACAATAACGATCAAGGAAACTGGAAGAATAACACCGATAGAGGTGGGTTGTATGTACCACCTGGTAATCGGGACAAAGCTAGCAACGAGGCAGGGACTTCCAAGCTAGAGAACATGATGGCAAAGATATTGCTGAAGGTAGAATCGACCGACTCTGGAGTAAAGGAGATAAGGACTGAGTTATCGGCCATGAGTCAAATAGTGGAGGCGCATTCCACTTTGATCAAGCAATTAGAGCAGCAAGTGGGGCAAATCTCGGCATCTCTGAACCAAAGAAAGACAGGTACCTTGCCGAGCGACACTACGCATCTGAGGAATGACGCGAGTTGTATGGCGATCACCACAAGAAGCGGAAAAATATTACCGGAATCACATCCGGTAATTCAGACTCAAGAGGGTAAGATCGTGGACAACAAGGAAGTCGAGGAGGCTACTCTAGAGCCCGTGGAGAAAAGCAAGGAAGCTGAAAAGCTTCCAACTATGATGCATCGACCACCACCTCCTTTCCCACAACGCCTGAAGAAGAAAGCGGAAGATGGTAAGTTCCTGAAATTCCTGACCATGCTCAAGCAAATATCAATAAACATCCCATTGGTGGAAGCGCTTGAACAAATGCCCAGTTATGTCAAGTTCATGAAGGACTTGATTACAAAGAAGAGGTCGGTAAGTTTTGAACCGGAAGACAACCTCCACCACTGCAGTGCTATTTCCTCAAGGTCGTTAGTAGACAAAAAGGAAGATCCAGGTGCGTTTACTGTTCCCTGCACTATTGGGAAACTCTGCTTCGGAAGAGCCTTGTGTGATCTTGGTGCTAGCATCAACCTGATGCCGCTAGCAGTCTATAAGCAATTGGGTTTGGGAGCTCCTAAACCAACGTCCATGAGAGTGTTGATGGCTGACCGTTCGGTAAAGCGGCCCGTGGGAATATTATCTGATGTGCTAGTAAAGATCGGTAAGCTTATCTTCCCCGCTGACTTTGTGATCTTGGATTGCGAAGTGGATTTTGAGGTTCCCATAATCTTGGGACGACCATTGCTAGCCATGGCAAGAGTATTGGTTGACATGGAAAGAAACGAACTGACCTTCAGGCTAAACAATGAAGCTGTCAAGTTCGATGTGTCTAAATTGATGAAGCAACCAAGTGACATGAGGGTGGTCGCGGTCGTCAATGTTATTGAGAAAGCTCTTGCGGATGTGCATCTTGAGGAGAAGGGTTTGGTCGAGACTCTAGCTGTTGTGAGAAGGATGGTGCGAGAAGGGAAACATGTAGAGGAAGGCGGTGAAAATAGATCAAGGAAATGAAAACACCGCAAGAGAATCTGCAAAGAAAGAGCGAAAAAGTTGTCGCGACTAGCTGTGGAGCCGATGAAAGAAGAAGCTGGAATGCAACAGAAGGGTGTCGCGTGCACACACTCCATCGAGTTCTCCTATTTTGGAGACCCTGGCGGTCTCCAACATCATTCCAGAATCTGAGTCCTATCGACTTCACAGGTATTCCTTTCTCTCACAGTTTTTAGCTTTCATATGGATGCATTGGGGACAATGCATGAGTCTAAGTTGAGAGTGTGGGGAAACCTGTGAGTCACCACCGAGGGTTTTTGTTGCCGTGTTTCTTTTCCCTCCGGTGTGCTATCTAGTAGAACCGGCATGTTTAGGTTGTTATTTTTTAATTTTTTTTTAGTGTCTATAGTGATGAGCATGGCGTTTTTTTGTTACTAAAAGGAGGCCCCTTTAAAAATTTTCTGGTTTTGTACTTATGTTGAAACGATTGACTGTCTGGATCCTTGAATGTCATTGTGTGATTATGATTAGAATGAGTATGCTTAAGCCGAGCGGTTGTTTGATAGTTGGTAGCGATATAGTTTCGTGGTGCCAAGAGTGTGTGAGATTATTGTTATAAATTCTTACTATGTGCATGCATCTAGAACTTGCCCGGTCTATTTTGTTAAGTTCAAAGTTTGGTTACTTAGGAAAGGATCACAGGCCCTTTTTGTATGCAGTCCACTTAACCTAAAAGACCGTCCAAATATAAATAATCCCTTTGATCCCTGTTTGAGCCATAATTGATCTTATTCTTTCAATAACCTGTCACCGTTCCTGTTTAACGTGAATCCCTATTTTGGCCCTGGTCCTTCCTTGGACATCGTGCACCTCAATGCAGGCAATCAACCTAAGTTGAGGGTGGCTACTATAGAGGTAAACCCTGTTTTGGCCCTGGTCCTTCCTTGGATATTGTGCACCTCAACTCAGGCAATCAGCCTAAGTTGAGGGTGGCTACTATAGAGGTGAATGATAAGAAAAAGAGGATGAAGAAGATTGGTTATGAATAGAATGAAAATTCGGGTGTGTGCCTAAGAAAAGAAAAAAAAGAAAAAAGAGATGAAAGAGATCGAAAAAGTAATAAAAAGAATTGTCAAAATAAAGAGGCCGCACCTGTAGCTAGAGAGAAGGAAAGAAAAAGGTGAATAAGGATGAACAAAGTAAAGTTATGTGGTAATAAGACGTCGGTGGTTCCAAGGAGGGCTTAGTCACTAACCCCTAAATGTATCCTACCTGCACCTGAAGCCTCATTACAAGCCAAAACAAGTCTTATAGTGATCCTGAGCGGCTTTCTGAAGAACTGAAATAAAATAGTAAGGGCAAGCCTATGGTATCGCATGTGCATTGTTCGAAATCGGTTGTGAGTGTGAGCGCTTACGTAGTCCCAAATCTTGTGTGTGGGACTTCTTTGTGGTGAGGGCACCAAGATTTCCGTATTGCCTATTGATTGTTACGATAGCTGCGCGTGTGTATGTAGAATATTCTATCATATCAGAATGACATGTTTGGATCCATGCAAGTTAGTGTTTCATACATTCGTGTGCTACGAGGGAGCTTGATTTAAAATTGAATAAGATGTTGAATAACCATGAGTTGCTAGAGACACGAGTTTGTTTTCTTAGTTGAGTCGTCTTATTGTTTTTATGTTATGTTGCTTGAGGACAAGCGAACGTTTAAGTTGAGGGTGTTGATGTGACGCCAATTTACGGCACTTTTGACTCCTTTTAACTAAGAACAATCGTACGTTTTCAAGCAACCGTCGTCGTTTTTGATGGTTTTATGTTATATTTGTAGGAAATGGAGACAAACACGGAAACGGAAAGAAATACAAGCAAAAAGACATTCTGGATAAGAGTGACGGCCTGAGTGACGGTCCGTCACACATGTGACGGTCCGTCACTGAGACCGTCAAGTGGTGGCAAGACACTGCCTAGGGGTGACGGCTGCCGTGACGGTCCGTCAAGGTGGTGACGGTCTGTCACCCCAAGCCGTCAAGTTGAGACAGTCGGCGACACGGAATTCGAGCGTTTTTGGGTTTACTTCCTCGACTCCTATAAATACCCTATGATAGGTTTATTTTATTTATGCACTTACTAATACATTACCCAATAGTTTTAGGAGGTTTTGAGCGATTTTAGAGAGAGGAAACACGCTACACACATTTTCCTCCTCCTTAAATCTTGTTCTTGATTTGTTCTTGGGATCTTTGTTTTCTTGTTCTTGGAATAATTGAAGATTGTTTTCACTACATTGTAAGGATCTCTTTTCTTTATTATGAATATGACTTTCTTCTATTCTTCTACAAGCATGATTAACTAAACCTCCCACAGCTAGGGTTGTGGGAGCCATGGCTAAAGTAGCGATATAGATTCCGGGTAGCGACGGGTTCAATATATATGTGGTCACGTTGTTAATCATTCATTATTTAACATTTTCTAGTGGTTGCAAACATTAGAACATGCCTAGGTTTAATTTGCTTGAGTAAAGAGATTAAAACCGGGAAACTTGATTAACGACGAGGATTCGAGACTACCAACTCTCATCTTATGATTAATGCTGTAACTAGATTAATCTACTTGATGTTTAGGATTGAAATCTAAAAGCACACCTTTTCAAGTTCGAGAGAATTGAAAAGTAAATTCATCTATTTGGTTGAGAAACGTTTAGATGATACCATTAATTCAATCACATCGTGATACGCATATAGAAAGAACCCGGTTAAGCTTAGAATCGACATCGTTACCAATGCCATGGTAAACACTTCCCTAGTTCATTCTCCTACTAATTATTCTCATACATTATTGTTCGTTTTGTTTACACATTGTTCACACAAACCCCCCCCCCCCCTTTATTTACCGGAAACTATTGACCATTAGTCAACTGATTCACTAAAGACTTAACTTTCACCATATTCTCTGTGGGATCGACCCCAACCTCTGTTGGGTTCTATATTTGACAACGATCGCTTACGCTTCTTAATTGGAGTGGTACTTTGAGCGTTATCACTTATCATGACAGGATCCTGGTATGAAATGGTTCTAACTTTGGCCGATTAGGATAACTCTTTTCAGTGGGGGTACATGACACTGGACTCCATGTAGCTCAGCATGGTTTAATGTCGGTTAAGAAAAACTCCCATATGTTTATTTTCAAGCTATGAAGTTTTATGATTCTATACAATGAAATTTAAGCTTTATTTCATGTTTCATGTTTTATACCTTGATATTTATTCATGTTCTTTCTTTACGTAACAAGTTCATTCTTAAACATGTTTTAAACTATTTTTATCATGATTCATGCATTGCTCGCATACTCGGTACATTCTATAGTACTGACGCATATCTTGCGCTGCATCCTTTGATGAAGCATATTCAGGAGTCCCTTCCCAGGCATGTGGCTAGAGCTTCCAGGACACTCTATCTGTCAACTGTGAGTGAGTCCTCTTAGGTCAAGGACTAGTTATGTTCTTAGCCTGTGTCAACTTTTATTTCCGTACTTCGAGTTAGCTAGGGTCTTGTCGTAGCAACTCTTTATGTTATGAGTAGAGGCTTTTCAGGCATAGACAATATTTGAGTCTTTGTATGGATCTTGTATTCCTATTTGACTTGACTCTCCATTTATGTTATTTCGACTTTATCTATTATGCTTCCGCTTACTTTATTTTTATGCTTGAGGATGCTTAGACCAAGGGTTAGCTTGGGGAAGTTGTGGTCTCAAGTCCCGTGTTACGTCTAGGGGGTAACCTCGGGGCATGACACAGATGATGCTTCCATTGAACGTTTACCATACTGATTACCTTTGTCCTTAATTTCCGTACATCCCGATCAAGAATCAAAACCGGTTTCTCTTCATAGCAAAGATCCTTATCAAATAATACCTCATCCCACTTGATGATGTAGTCCCCATCCCCAGGGTATCGCTTTAGTATGGATACTAGGAATACCAGATGGACACTCGACAAACAAGGAGGCAGTGCTAATATGTAAGCCACTATCCACGATCTCAAGAACTTTAAATGGTCCGATGAACCGAGGGCAGAGCTTGCCGTTCTTACTGAAATGCCTAACTCCCTTCATGGGTGACACCTTCAACAATACCTATTCACCAACCTGAAAATCCATGTACCTTACCTTTTGATCCACGTATTCCTTATGCCTGCGTTGCGCTGCTAAAAGCTTGGTCTGAATGTCCCATACCTTTTCATGTTCTTCCCTCACCAAGTCCATGCTCAAAGTTTTTACATAACCTTCCTCAAACCACCCTATGGGTGATATACAACCCCTCCCATATAGGGCCTCAAATGGTGCCATATCGATACTGGAGTGGTAGCTGTTATTGTACGAGAACTTGCAAAATGGTAAAAACTGGTCCCAATGACCCTCGAAGTCAATCACACATGCTCTCAGCATGTCCTCCAATACCTGAATCTTTCTCTCCGACTGACCATCGGTCTGAGGATGGAAGGATGTACTAAAAAGTGAGTTGTGTACCCAACTCATCATGTAACTTACCCCAAAACTTAGACGTAAACTGCGTACCTCTGTCTGAAATGATGTACAGTGATACCCTATGCAATCTCATGATCTCTTTTACATAAATATTAGCCAATTACTAAGAATTGCAATACACCCTGATCGGAATGAAATCAACTGACTTGGTCAGCCTGTCGACAATGACCCAAATAGAGTCATACTTCCCCAAAGTCTTGGGAAGATCCACCATGAAATCCATGGCTATCCTTTCCCACTTCTACTCTAGAATGGGCATTATGTGAAGTAGTCCTGCAGGTCTTTGGTGCTTATACTTTACCTGCTGGAAATTATGACATTTGGACACGAAATCGGCTATGTTCCTTTTTATCCCCAGCCACTAATAAAACTGCCTCAAATCTTTGTACATCTTGGTTACACCTGGATGAATTGAATACCGCGAACCATGAGCCTCTGCCAACACCTTCTAAATTATGTCATCAACTCGAGGCACACAAACCCGTCCCCTGAATTTCAATACTCTGCCAGCGTCTAACGTGGCATCCCCCGACTCTCCGGATATTACCTTACCTCAAAGCTTGCTCAGATGTGGATCCTGAAACTGTTTAGCCTTTATTTCTTCTATAAAAGAGGCTTTGACCTCAATACTGGCCAACACGCCACCTTGTTTTGAAATACCCAAGTGCATGAACTTAAATTCCAATGCCTAAATCTCCTTTACCAATGGTCGTTTGGACACTCCTAAACAAGCCAAACTGCCCATGCTAACTGTCTTCCGGCTCAATGTGTCTCCAAATCTTTAGTGCAAACAACACTGCTGCCAACTCTAAATCGTGAGTCGGATAGTTCCTCTTATGAATATTCAACTGCTAGAAGCATATGCTATCACATTTCTATCCTGCATTAACACAACACCCAAACTAGAATGTGAAGCATCACAATAAACAATAAAGTCCTTACCTTCAATCGGCAAAGACAAAATAGGAGTCGTGGTCAGAATTTTCTTGAGCTTTTGGAAGCTCTCCAAACACTTGTCAGACCACATAAACGGTACCTCTTTCTGTGTCAGCCTTGTTAGGTGAGTAGCAATAGATGCAAAATTCTTGACAAACCTCCGGTAGTAACCTGTGAGCCTAACAAAACTCCTCACCTCAGTCACAGAGGTAAGCCGGGCCCAACTCTTGACTTCCTCAATCTTCTGGGGATCTACCATCACCCCCTTTTCTGACACTATATACCCCAATAATGCGACTGAAGTCAACTAAAACTCACACTTGGAGAACTTTGCATAAAGCTTTTGGTGTCTCAATATCTCCAACACTATACAGAGATGTTCAATATATTCCTCCCTACTCTTGGAGTAGATCAATATATCGACAATAAAGACAATGACAAATGAATCCAAATAAGACTTAAACACCCCATTCATCAAACTCATGAATGCTGTCAGCATATTAGTCAACCCAAACGACATCAATAAGAACTCTTAATGCCCATACCGAGTTCGAAAAGCAGTCTTAGGAATGTCCTCGGGCCTAATCTTTAACTAATGATACCCTGATCTCAAGTTAATTTTTGAGAACACAGATGCACCTTGTAACTGGTCAAACAGATCATATTTACAGGGTAAAGGGTACTTATTCTAGATGGTCACCCTATTCAACTACTTGTAATCTATACACATCCGCATACTACCATTTTTTTTCTTCATAAACAAGACCGGAGCACTCCAAGGCGAAGCACTGGGATGGATGAATCCCTTATCTAGGAGTTCCTGAAGATGAGTCTTAAGTTCTCTTAACTCCGCAGGAGCCATACAATATGGAGTAATGGAAATTGGGCGAGTGTCCGGCTCCAAGTCAATACAAAAATCGATATCCCCGTCCGGAGGTATACTAGGCAAATCCGTTGGGAACACCTCTCTAAACTCTGAAACAACTAGAACTGACTTAATAGATGAGGACTCCATACTGTCATCCCAAAGATGAGCTAAAAAGGCTAGACACCCTCCCCCCACTAGTTTCCTAGCCTGAGCAAATGATATTCTTTTAGCCGGCTTAGGACTATACACACCTTCATACTCTAGCTTATCCTTAGCCGAAATCTCTAGAGCCACAGTCTTGGTGTTACAATTCAACACATCATGATAAGGGGATAACCAAGTCATGCCCAAAATAACATCGAAGTCTACCATATCCAGAATTTCCAAGTCTACCCAAGTATGCAACCCCACAAATTCAACAGAACAATTACGATAAACATGAGTCAAAAACACGGACTCTCCAACCGGGGTGGAAACATGGATAAGGGAATCAAGGATCTCACAAATCAAATCCAGACCCAAAGTAAAATTTACAAACACATATGAATATGTAGAACCTGGGTCAAAAAGGCGAAAGCCATCCTATCACAGACTAGAATGGTACCTGTGATCACCGTGTCTGATGCCTCAACCTCGGACCTTCCTGAAAATGCATAACACTGAGCTCGGTCATCAATCTGAGCTACTTCTTTGTATGGCTACGCCACACCCCTGCCTACGCAGTTGTTCCCTTTGTCTTCCCAGCCTCTCTGAATGTTACCTCGCCCACCCTGTGAATGACCCCTAGCATAACCACCTCTACCTGCCGGAACCATGGCCTTAGATTGCTGCTGAACCTGATTACCAATCTGCCTATGAGGGAACTCCCTCTTAAAGTGGCCTAGATCACCACAATAGAAACAAACACGATCAAGTGTAGGCCTGCTAGCGGATGTGTAAGAAGCTCCCTGGCCTCTAGGAGCTGAAAACTGCTGATTAGCTCCCGGATGACCACCTGTAGTAATTGGAAGAGCTAACTGAATGGGATGGGATGAATATACCTGCTGATTATGGCCTCTGGAGTGCGATCCATTGAAGTTTCGGTCATTCTGGGGCTTCTTGGCTAACACTTTATATTGCCCCATTTGCTTGACCCTTTCTAACTTCTTAACATAATCCGTTACCTCATTGAAGCCCTTCCCTGATGAAGTCGTGTGCACAAATAATACTTGCAAATCGATATTCAAGCCCTTCACAAAAAGTTGGATCCTCTCCTCCTCAGACTCTAACAACTGTGTAGAAAAATGAGACAAGGCATGAAACTTCGCCTCATAAGCAGAGACCGACATGCTACCCTATTACAGATTCAAGAACTCTTCTTTTTTCCTATCTCTCCATGTACGGGGTACATACTTCTCCAAGAAGAGAGCATGAAACTCCTCCCAAGTCAATGGAGGAAAGGTCGATGGTCTACATTCCACCTGAGACCTCTACCATTATTTAGCATCGCCCTGCAGCTAAAATATAATGAACTCAACCCTATGTTGTCGCACGATACCCAACTTGTGTAACCTTTCATAGCAATCCAAGATGAAATCATAAGCATCTTCCTTTTTAGTACTCTGAAACGTAGGAGGTTTCAGTTTGAGGAACTTAGTCAGCATCTCATGTTCATTTCCTGTCATTATCGGGCCTAGCATTGGCCTGAAGAAGTCACCAGTGCCTGAAGCTGCATCCATCCTAGGAGCCATAGTAACTAATGGCTGAGTGCCCAGAGCCTGATCCACAACACCCGCGGGGTTGCTCTGGCACCAACTAAACCACTCAGGAAGTTCCAAACCAGCTAAAATGCTTCGGGCATCATAGGGGGAAGGCCCGCACCTCCAGTCAGTGTTGCCTCCTCCTGCGCCCCTCCATCCTCAACAACAACTTCCACTTCTTCGACTACCTATTCCTGAGGTGGGGTAGGGATTTCTTCTCACTCTTCTGCTGCTGCTTGAGCTCCACCTCTAGTGGGTGTGGCTCTGTCCCAACCTATTCTCGTACCCCTGCCTCTACCTCTGACCGCCAGGCCCTCGGCTAGGATTACTGGTCTTGCTCCGTTGTTTTTTGTGTTAACCATCTGTGGACATAAGAGTGAAAGAGTCAGTTACCAATTGGAATCAAGTTATAACAAGAAGGAATAAAAAAGATATAGTTTTCCTAAAGTCCTATAGCCTCTCTAAGAAAGGTACGGACGGGTCTGCACCATTATGCAATACTCTACTAGACCTATTTTGGTACAATGAGATCAATGAACCTAGGGCTCTGATACCATCTTTGTCACGACCCAGACCGCCGCGAGTGGTACCCACCCAACCCCCAGGCGAGCAAACCATCAATGACCCAAAACTTAACCATTCTAATAGCTCAAAACCAGTGTGAAATAAGTAAAACTAGCAATAATCAACCAAATCAACAATAATATAGATAAACCTATGAAAATCCCTCCCTAGAATCTAAAAGTCATCGTACGAAAACACTACCAAAAATCTAGAATGCAGGGATGCAACCCCATAATAAGAAAGAGTCTAAGCTTGAAATAAGTGGGCCATACTGAAAATGTAAGATACCAAGGTAGCTCGACCAAAATAGATCACCCTTGATGCTTGGAAGCGTTGGGACTACAAGTGAGGTCGCGTGTCAGCCGCTGGAAGATTTCCTGTACTCACAAAAAGAAACGCAAGTGCAGAATCACTACATAACCACCATGTTCTGATAGGATCATCAGCCAGTTCCAGATAAGCAATATATGAATGGTACAATAGCTAAGTAAAAGTATAGGGAATACGTAAACAAGCCAACAAGTATTCCTAGACTACAAGTCTCTTCCTAGCTTGTTTCCACATGTAAACCCACCCTTATAACCATGATCAAAAATCAATAATAAACAATAAATATACCATTTTACATATCCCAGACCCACCCTGGGATCCCCCTAAACAACACCTAAGGGTTAAACATGCAACCTGGTCTACACCAAGACCAAACTCACAAGTCAGTACAATAACAATCCAGCCTTTCAAGGACCATATGCAATATCACAATCATAAACACAGCCCGGTCCACTCATGGAACCATTATAAAATCCAACAATACAATAAAGTAAACTCATACCAGGCGTGGTACCCGAGCCAACCAGTTAGTTATCTTGTACCATGCATGACACCCGAGCCAACCATTTGTTATCCCTACCAGGCATTGTACCCGAGCCAACCAAATGTCATACAAATCCACAGTCACAAATAATGAACAATCAACACTTGTCAACTAACAAGCAATAACACCTAGTTTATTTCACAAGATTGATAACATGACCCTTAGACATTCCTAATCATTCATGCAACTCATACAATATTTAGACAAAAATACACAAACATACAATGCATACGAGAATCAATAACCATCACCTACCTTAAATTATTCCAAGCTCTATTAAACCAGAGCTTTCCCCTTTTCAGGATCCCTTGCTTGTTCTTGGTCTAGAAACAAATATGCAAAAACTATAATCAATTACTGAACCAAAGTACCCAGATTGTAAAAAATCCCAATCCCCAGGCTAACCTATGATTATTCCACCCATTCCTGGGCTTTTCCACCATTAATTCACCGAAATTCATCATTTTTACGGATACCTTTAGAGAATTATGTCTAAGTGATCATCACCCATCATCAATGATCAAGACCCAAGAACTCTAGCACCCTAGAATCCCCCTTTTCCCCGGATTCTACCATTCCTAGGTCATCCCAAACCTTTCCCCAAGTACACCCTTAGTAATTCTATAGAAAAGGAAAGATAGTACGAAGTTTGGGGAGTAGAAACCTTACCTTTGGGAGGAAAAACAATGGAAAACGGAGGAAAATTGCTCAAAATTGCCTTGCCCTTCTTCCAAAATGTATTTGTTGAAAACTGATTATTTTGGGGAAGTTTATGCATTAATTTCATCAGGATCCAATATAGCGGTCCACTATGATATAGCGATACCGTTGTAGCAGAGTCGACCTCTATGGTGGAGGCTGACCGACGTTGACTTCCGCTGTAGCAGTATTTTCTCCGCTACGGCGGAGGTTGCTATGGAAGTGTGTCAACTGCTACGGCAGTTGACATAGGACAAAAAGTCATAAAGTCCCCCAAATTGGTCTATTTTACAACACACTCATTTTTCTGACATTCTGGAACAACCCCTTCACATCAACCTCGATACTAGGAATTCTACTTACCCAAATTCGATTCCAAAAAGTCTCCCGGACTCCTTTATGTCTTAGCTAAAAGAAAAACTAGCTCAATTCAAGTCACAATACCCCATACTTACCCAGATTACCCTAGACCATACCTCGCTCCAAAACCGACCGAGACTAGCCTAGCCTAATATTTTTAACTTCCAAACCCAGTAGTTTTCTAACCCAAAACTTGGAATGAAAGGTTTACCCATAATGAAGAACCCGGTCGTTACATGTTGTCGATACAAATATACAAATAAAGGAATTCAATTAATATTATGAATTTGTTTCAAATTCTTCTAGAAAAGGAATTATAATAAAAAGATTTACTCCCTTGTTAATTGAGTTCATTTCCATAAATAATGTGATGATTTGACCACTATAAATAAACAATTGGGGTTGGATTGAATATCATTTTTCTTACTTCCATAAATCATTGTCTTAGATGGTGCAAAAAATCATAATGGTCATAAAATATTGATATGGTGAAGATGTAAAATAAGAGCAACTTACAAGTGCCTTTTTCTAAGCGTCGCACTGGACTTTTTAAGAAGGTTAGTGAACTCTCTATTCTATGTAGTGTATTTGTTGCTATAGTTTTTCCTTGCAATAATGTTTATTCATTTGAGTACCCTTTTGTGGATTAAGTCGTGGATAAGTTCCTCAGAGTGAATCCACTACCCAATACTGATCTTTTTTAACCACCTCATTGAGGCTCAATGAAATGCTAGTGCTGGTGATTTACATATGGACCTACTAACATAGAGGTGATACTTGCATTGGAAAAATATTTATGGAGATGTGCCTCAAAGAATGAGGATAGAGGCTCCATAATTTTTTTGTTTTGCAAGTGTCCCCTCTATGTGTGTTAGCTTCATATTGAGCTCACCAACACTAACATTTTGATGTGCCTTAATAAGGTGATTAGGAAAATGAATATTAGATAGAGGATTAAATCTTAGGAACTATACATAACTGAATCCACAAAAGGCTTCTCAAATGAATAAACTTTGTTACAAGGAAAAAAATCACAATGGTAACAACAACACTGCATAGGATAGAGAGTTCACTATTACTCTTAAAAAGTCAGTGTATCATTTTGAGAAAGTCACTTGTAAGTTGATCTCATTGTGCACCTTTAGCATGTCAATTTTTTTTTGGCAACAATTAGGTTTCTTACTTACCATGGATGGATGATGAAGAGAATAAAACATAATAGGTAAAGAGTGAAAAGCCAAAAAGCTTTTTTTATTATTCTTACTTAATTTGTTGTTCGGAGTATTTTAGAAAATCAAAGATGAATTTTGAATTATAGAGGAAAATTGAGAATTTCAAGTAAAAGACTATATGTTCCTATTTTTATGAACTTTTAATTAGCCGGTAGGAATATTTTACAGAAAAAATAAATACAATGTAAATCTGCTAACTTCATCATCTATATTTCTTTTTTGTTTAGTCTTTTCTCTAGTTGATTAAAAATGTTCAAATTATGGAATATTAAGTAAATTATTATGTGGTAAAAAAAGAGATAAATTCTGCTCACATTCAAAATCAAACTCACAGTTTGGTTTTGTTTGGTTTTAAATTTTAAAAACTGATACTATTGTCACAACCCCAAAGTCACAAATGGTGTGATGAAACCTACCCCGGCCCATCCATGGTAGGTAAGCCAAGCTCAGCTAATAGAAACAACTCATAGTAAAGTCAAACTAGCAAAACACTTATAAAATTTACTAAAACAACTTCAATATACTCAGAATGAAGAGAAAACTATATGTTAGGAATCCCAAGACTCAGTTATCACAAATACTAGAGTGACCTCTAGAACTAAGATTCAAAACTAAAATACAAAGCTATCTATGAAGTAGATTAAACAAAAATGAAAGATAAATGAAGTTGGGTCAGTCCCCGAAGACAAGTGCTCACCAGCGCTTCGAAGGTCAATTGCAAGCATGATCTCTAACCGTTGGTGCCACTCGAACTAGGATCAGCATGAAAGGATGCATAAAGTAGGAGTGATTATAGTCTACTTGTACTCAGTAGGAATCAGTGGCTGAGTAAGCTTAAGCAGATACTATATCGATTGAAGAATACTAAAATAATCTTGCATGCAGAAAAAGTTCAGAAGTTCATTATCAACACTATCATGATATATCTCAATCACAAAAATAATTCAAATGCTAATGTAATGCAATGATATGGATGAAATGCAATGGACAATGTCTACTATATCGTAACACCCACCCATTAAAATAATTGAGTTAACCCGTGCTTTTAGGATTAGACTAATAGCTTAATATGTTGAGAAGGATATTTTATGAGGTATTTATTTGTACAATTGTTGTATGTTAAATTTTGAAGTCAAAAAGTGGTAAAATAAAAGTTGGCAAAAGTTATGGCAAATTTTGTTAAGAAATTTTCTAAAAATTTGGGTCAAAAGTCTCAAAGGCGTACGTGTTTAGTTTTCAACGCACTAAACTATTTTTCAATATGACTTTAGAATAGAGATATATTTCGTGTTTTCCTAAGACTATGCAAGCAAGCATGTTAAGGTGGTTCCCCATAGCCTCTATCGGTGGCTTTTGGCTAAAATGGGTATTTTAGGTGTGGGACCTATTTTTTATTGAAACTGTCTTCGTTGGGAATTTCATCAATTTTATTAAGTTTGGAATATCATTTTTATAGGGGTAGCTTATTTCATTTGCATGCACAGGACTCCAAATGAATCTTGAGGGTCTATCCGAGCATTTTTTAACTTAGAAAATATTGCTAATTTATTTTCCCAGCCATATTTTCCCTCCACGTACGCGAGGGGTTGATCGCGTTCGTAGGCTTGCGTATGCGGTGGCTGCACTGGGTCCATGAAGGAGGGGCTCTGGGCCCCAAATTCTTTTCCTCTTTGCATTTGCGAGGGGCTGGCCACGTATATGATGTTGCATACGTGGTGGTCTCCTCTTGTACACGAAGGACAGTGGTCTGGCATTATATATTAATTTCCTTCATTTTTCAAATTATTATACACGAAAATCCTCCATTTTTGAGAGATTGAGCTCAAGAATTCTCTATGGAATCACTTGTTAAAGCTTGGGGACAATTATTTCTTGCCCGTGGTTGATTTATCATTGTTAATTGGTAAGTTTTTGGGCCTTCTTTCCGTTAAATTCTCATTTAAATCTTTAGTTTCCTCTTGATTTTTAGGGCTGATTTGGGCTCGAAATTGGAGGTTGATCATGCTCAAATTTTGAGCATGTGATCCTTGTTCCACGAGGGACATAATTGTGAGTTTTATTTTTAGATTCCATGCACGGTCCCCATGGGTATTTTTGACCCTAATTCCAGCGTAAACTCAAAAGTAGTAATATGAGAATTGTTCTTCATGTTTTAACGCATAGATTATTATTTTGATAGCGTGACAGTGGTCGCAAGCTTCCCAAAAAGGAAAAGCTCGGGTGTAGTAGGTTTGTGAGCACGTGTTCAGCCTCCAGGTATGTTACGACTTACATAATTTTAGACTTTGCTTGATTAAGGTGTTAGTATGGTATTTTACTAATTGTTGGTGGGTATTGTGGTTCAGATAATTGGACTTAGGTGTTTATGATCCTTGTAGCTCGATTTATAGCTTTAACTTAGAATTATGGTTGAGATCCTTAGTCTAGGTGGTAGTATATATTTTAGGGCTTGGCTTCAGTTGTGTAGAACCTCCTTACGGCTAGAGTTAGTTGCCTTAGCCTAGCCTCGTATAGTTGTGTCATGTTTCGAGTCTACACCCTGGATGCGACACAGTGCTTCGAGCCACAAGTGACCCCAAGCTAACCCATGGTCTAGCATATGCTAAGCATTCTGAATAAAAATGGCTAAGTGGAAGCTAAAATGAATAAGATATATGTTTTTATAACTTAAAATGAAAATCTCAAAATAGGATATAAATCTGAAAAGTAAATCGAACTGAACAAGATGAAGTCTGACTCTATGTTTAAAAGCCTCTACTACTAATAAGTTGCTGGGAGAAGCCCCCGGCTAACTCCAAAACATTGAAAGAAGGTGTCAAAACTAAACAACAATCATGACTAGTCCTCGAAGGATGAGGACTAACCACTGGCTGTCGCTGAGATGGCACTGAAATGAGCTAATCACAAGGCTGAGTCTGAGAACCTGAACCTGCATTATGACAAGATACAGCACATAAAGTATGTGGTCAGTACTTTGAATGTACTGAGCATGCGAGATATGCAATATAACTAAACATGCTAAAATGTTGATATGTTGTTTAAAAACTGTAAACTGAACTGTAGTACATAGGCCAAAATGTAATCATGCATAAAATCTGAAATGCAAGGATATTTTGAAAAGTATAATGAAAAGCTGTAAGACTGAACTGAGGGCCTAGTACACAACTACTTAGTCTAATTTTATGGGAGAGTCTATTAACCAATATACACTACGTGAGCTAAATGTAGAGTCTAATGTATACACCCTGTCGAGAGGACCTAATATACTTTGCCAAGGTATAGAGGCATGGATAGCATGATCGCTAGTTTTGAGGCCCAATTAAGGGGCTAAATAAACCTACAGTGGCACGTAGTTCTGGGAATTTTAGGGTACGCTAAACCCTAGTCCAACTCGATGTTATGTACTACTCCTAAAATTGATTTCTATTTGCTCTTTCAAAATAGGAGTTTCGGAATGCTACATGAGAACTTAACTAGTATGAAAACCTTTATTATCTGAAAAGATTTAGGCTAAAAGTTAACTAATTTTATTCTTTAAAACTGAGTGTTAGTAGACTAGACTAAATTATCAAGAAAATAGTTCATATGAAAATATTGTACTTTCAAGCTAAATTCTTGACTTCTCAAATCAAGGTGAAAGTCTATGAAAGTTATTGAAATTCCAGTATAAGACATTAAAACATGATATAAATCACATACTAAGCATAGGAATTGAATTTGATAGAATTCTGCACAATAGGGTAGGAACCCTAGTTTCTAAAATCATGAAACTCAATGTAAAATCCTGAGGTTTTTGGCATAAAGGCAAAAACGACTCATACATAATACCCACATACTTGGTGGAAGAAGATTCCTGAACTGGGGATGGAGTTCTGAAGCCTTGGAGAACTAGGTCTGTAGCTTGAAAAATGAGCATTATTTTCTTTCTCTGAAATTGAACCAATGAGAATGAGGGGAAAATTCCTTAAGTGTGACTAATACCCCTACAAAGTAAGCTTAAAATGACTTGATGTTGGATTAAAAGTGGTGGGAAAAGTCTATATACCCCAGGGATTAAATATGGAAAACTGGTAAAAATTCTCGAAATAGGTTCCATGGTTGGGAACCACAATCCGTGAATGGTTCCACGAGCCGTGGAACCCTCTCGTGGTCACCTAGATTTTTGCTAGGCTGCTGTCCTGATTTCCACAGCCACCAATCATGGCCCGTGGACTATTCCATAGTCTGTGGAACCTGGTTGTAGTTGTCAGGCCAATTATCTAGCCTTTGACTAATTTCACTAGTGGAGTCCACGGCTTATAGAATCTTCCATAGTCCATGGATCCACCTCGTGGATCTGACCCACTTTGATGGGTCTCAATCTAATTTCCATGTGCCCTGTCCATGGCTCGTGGAACCTGCTGTCACTTTGACAGCTTAACACTTGGATATTTTTTGGCTGGTTCATAGCTTAGAATTTTTGAGGTGTTACACGTATCTTGCTTTAAGGGGGGAGGGGGTTCTGGGTATGTTATTGTTATTTCAAAGCTTCAACGTATGCCTACTTTAGACAGTAGCATTTCCTTAGTGAATAGACCATGGATTTACTTTACTTGGATTTAGTTGTATGTATTGACCGGGTTTCCATCTCTCTATTGGTGTTATTACTTAATCATTTTGGCATATGGATTATTGGCATAAAAATTGTTTTTTTTGGCTAGAAAGTAGAACTTTGGAATATTTTAAAGGAATATGGTTTGATTGAAGGAATATATACTATTTTAGACCCAATTCAAGTCTGAGCATATATATTTATATTTAAGCCCCAGTTCAAGGCCGGACATGCATATTTACATTTAAGCCCCCATTTGAGTTTCAGCATGCATATTTATATTATTAAGCCCTAGTTTAAGTCCGGGCATGCATTGCTACTGTTTTAGCCCTAGTTTGAGTCTGGGCATACTATATTACTTTTTTACATTCAGAAGTACGGTTTGAGTTCGGCATTGCATTGACATTGCACTTATCTCATATGACACATCATGGCACACTCCATATTTACTTACTATTGAGTGTGTTTGTAATTAGTATTGTTTGTTGTTTGTATCCTACAGGCTTATAAAGGTTCAATTGGATTTATTAACTGTTGTGTGTATCTTCCGGGCTTATGGGGGTCCGGTTAGGTTGTAGCTAGATTTCTTTACATTACCTTACACTTTAAAGTTATTACTTTTACTTCTCAATATTATCTAGTCATGACCTATTAATCTCTTCTGATCCATTTTTTGTTACCTTAAGTATATTTGTGCTTTATTATACTTATGTCTTATTTGAGATTAGTCGGCCAATGATGCCTACTAAGTACCGCGTGGTTGTGGTATTCATGCTACACTTTTGCATATTTTCTATGATGCAGACCTAAGTACAAGTCATCACTATTGATGTCATCCTCATGCAGAGTTATTGATATTGGAGATACAGGGTGAGCTTATGTCGTCTGGAGTTGGTACATCTCCCTCTATTTTTGGATTATTTTTCTCTTTTATATTCGGAGACTGTTTGTATATATTTTTGCACTTGTCTAGCACTATTATGTAGTAGTAGCTCTTGTACTGACTGATATCAGGTCTTGGGGTTTTTTTTGTATATTTTGTTCCATTCCCTCCCTTGTATATGTATTTGTATGTGCCACTTATTTTTATTCATTAGGTACCGTTTTCCTATTTTTGTCTCTTCTTCTTATTACCTCATTGCTTATTGCTCCGGGTTAAAGGTTTGACTTACCTAGTGGTGGAATATGGTAAGTGCCATCATGACTTGGGCTTTTGGGTCATAGTAAATTGGTATTAGATCCTAGGTTCCCCGGTGTCATTGGTACAAGTGCAAGTATATAGTAGAGTTCTGTGGATCGGTATAATGATGTTCATATCCTATCTTTGGGAGGGTATAAGGCATTCTTAGGAAAACCTTGCATTTTGATTCCTTATCATGCATTCTCTTGTCTAACAGGTCCTAGAAATCTCATTTATTTCATTCTTTCACAATATGGTTAGGACGAGGGCTACAACGGCTGCAGTGAGCCCCCTCCACTGGCAGTTAATGCTCTAGCTAGAGACAGAGGTAGAGGTTTATCCTGAGGTTGAGGTTGGGCACTAGCTATAGCACCAGCTCGGGGCAAGGCCAGAGAGCCATCACTAGAGCATGTAGTTGATCAGGAGACTGAGATTGCTCCATAGATAGTACCAGAGGATCCGACACCTTAGCAGCCAGTGGGGTAGGGACCAACCAACCTTCACCTGGACTTACAGCTTCACCGCACTTCAGGATGCCATTGTTAAGCTATTGAGTATATTAGAAGGTATGCCACATACTTTAGCTTAGGTATTTTGGGTGCTGAACTACAGCCTGCTACTGTGGCTCCCCATATTGAGGTACCACCAGTGCCATTGGTTGATCCTCCAATGGCAGCCCGACCAGTCATGACATCTGAGGAGTAGAAGATGTTGGGTCAGTTTCTTAGATTAACACCTCTGTAATTTTCAGGCGCATAAGGGATGATACACATGAGTTTCTTACTAGTTGTTGGGAGAGGTTGCATAACCTTGGCTTAGTGGACTCTCATGGGTAAGATTACACCATTTTTTAGCTTTATGGATCAATGAAACAGTGGTAGAGGGCGTATATTGAGTGCAGACAACCTAGGTCCCCTTCTATGACTTGGGCACAGTTCCCTGAGTCTTTCTTGGGGAAGCACATGCCCCACAGTGAGCATGAGAGACAAAGGGATGAGTTCTTGAGGTTGGAGCAGCGCTATATGTCAGTAGCCGAGTAGGACTCAAGGTTCCATGAGTTATCCAGCCATGCTACGATGATTCTACCTACCAATCACGAAAGAGTGCACTATTTTATCATAGGGTTGAGATTTTTGCTTTGCCTTGCTACTAAGAGTATGATTTCTTTAGGCCAGTTCTTCTTGGATGTTTTTGGTTATGCCCGCACCATTGAGGGCATTCATCGTGAGGCTCACAAGGCAGCGATAAGAGGCTATGCCATCAGGGCAGCTATAGTTGTTCCAAGTTCTTATGTAGGGGTTTCTATGGTAGGGGTCACCAACAGTCTATCGGTTAATATATACTTGTATTGTTCTCCTAAGTCCTCTTATACGAATGAGACCTAGTCTTAAATAGAATTTTATCTTTCCGCACTTGTTTTCTATTAAAGATGTATTAAAGTTTTAAACTTGTCAATGTACTACTCCGTTTTATATCATTACATTCAAATCAATTGGGTGGTGGTTAGGATTATCTATTGGGAAAAATTTGTAGGTGCCATCATGAATCTTGTGAATTTTGTGTTACGTCAACCAATCATATTTGAATTTTAGATAATTTAGAATATCCAAACACTATAGGTAAAATATTTATTTCTTAATTTACCATAATTTTACATATGAACTTACTAAAGTATATGCCATAAAAGAATCATACAATAAAAAAAAATCAATTCTAATTAATAATACTATGCAATGTCTAATTATGATATTTACAAATTGGTGTTGACGATACAAATATACAAATAAAGGAATTAAATTAATATTATTAATTTGATTCAAATTCTTCTAGAAAAGGTATTAAAATTAAACTATTTACTCCCTTGTTAATTGAGTTCATTTCCATAAATAATGTGATGATTTGACCACTATAAATAAACTATTGGTGTTGGATTCAGTATCATGTTTTCTTACTTTCATAAATCATTGGTTTAACTGGTGAAAAAAGCCTAATGGTCACAAAATATTGACATGGTAAAGATATAAAATAAGAGCAACTTACAAGTGTCTTTTTCTAAGCGTCGCACTGACCTATTTAAGAAGGTTAGTGAACTCTCTATTCTATGTAGAGCATTTGTTGGCTTAGTTTTTATTCCTTGCAATCAAGCTTACTCATTTGGGCAACCTTCTGTGGATTAAATCATGGATAGGTTCCTCAGAGTGAATCCTCTACCCAATACTGATCTTTTTAACCACCTCATTGAGGCTCAATGAAATGCTAGTGTTAGTGATCTCCATATGGACCTATTAACATAGAGGGGATACTTATATTGGAAAAATACTTGTGGAGAAGCGCCTTAAAGAATGAGGATAGAGGCTCCATGCTTTTTTTGTGTTGCAAGTGTTCCAACACTAGCATTTTGATGTGCCTTAATGAAGTGATTAGGATAATGAATATTGGCTAGAGGATTCACTCTCAGTAACTATACATGACTAAATCCACAAAAAGCTTGTCAAATGAATAAACATTTTACAAGGAAAAAAAATCAGTGGTAACAACATCACTACATGGGGTAGAGAATTCACTATTATTCCTAAAAAAGCCAGCGTATCGTTTTGAGAAACTCACTTGTAAGTTGATCTCATTTTGCGTCTTCAGCATGTCAATTTTTTTTTTTGCAATAATTAGGTTTTCTTACTTATCATGGATAGATGATGAAGAGAATAAAACACAATAGATAAAGACTGAAAAGCCAAAAAGCTTTTCTTATTATTCTTACTTAATTTGTTGTTAGGAGTATTTTGGAAAATCAAAGATGGATTTTGAATTATAGAGAAAAATTGAGAATTTCAAGTAAAAGATGTTCTTATTTTTATGAACTTTTAATTAGCCGATAGGAATATTTTACAGAAAAAATAAATACAATGTAAACCTGCTAACTTCATGTAGTAGGTAGAGAAACTATATATATATATATATATATATATAGAGAGAGAGAGAGAGGGAGAGAGAGAGAGAGAGAGAGAGAGAGAGTGTGTGTGTATTGCTATATAGCATGGAATATTCATCATCTATATTTCTTTTTTGTGTATTTTTTTTTCCAGTTGATTAAAAATGTTCAAATTATGGAATATTAAGTAAATCATTATGTGGTAAAAAAAGAAATAAATCCTGCTCATATTCAAAATCAAACTCACAGTTTAGTTTTAAATTTTAAAAACCAATACTATTGTCACAACACCAAAGTTACAAAAGGTGTGATGGAACCTACCCCGGCCCATCCATGGTAGGTAAGCCAAGCTCAACTAATACAAACAACTTATAGTAAAGGTAAACTAGAAAAACACTCATACAATTTACTAAAACAACTAAAATATACTCAGAATGAAGAGAAAACTGTATATTAGGAATCCCAAGACTCAGTTGTCACAAATACAAGAGTGACTTCTAGAACTAAGATTCAAAACTAAATTACAAAGTTGTCTATGAAGTAGGTAAAACAAAAATGAAAGATAAATGAAGATGGGTTACTCTTTGAATACAAGTGCTCACCACCGCTTCGAAGGTCAATTACAAGCACAATCTCTAACCGTGGGTGCCACTCGAACCAGGATCAGCACTAAAGGATGCATAAAGTAGGAGTGAGTATCGTCTACTTGTACTTAGGAGGCTTTGTAGGCTGACTAAGCATAAGCAGATACCATATTGAATAAAGAATACTAAAATAATTCTGTATGCAGAAAAATTTCAGAAGCTCATTATCAGCACTATCACGATATATCTCTCACAAAAATAATTCAAATGCTAATGCAATGCAATGATATCGATTAAATTCAATGGCCAATGCTTACTGTATCGTAACACCCACCCATTCAAATATTTGAATTAACCCGTGCTTTTAGGATTAGACTAAGAGCTTAATATGTTAAGAAAGATATTTTATGAGGTATTTTAATTGCACAATTATCGTATATCAAAATTTTGAAAAGAGTCAAGCAAGTTGTAAAAGAAAAGTTGGCAAAAGTTATTGCAAATTTTGTTAAGAAATTCTCTGAAAATTTAGGTCAAAAGTCTCGAAGGTCTACGAGTTTAGTTTTCAA